>JAOVYX010008698.1:0-34998 GCA_035668315.1 Drosera spatulata | reverse complement strand
GTAACTTGTCGTCAAGGAGTTGGTAAGCGGTTAAGCTGCAAAATATGGGTTCTCAAACTACAATGTTTAACCTGTTTCCCATACAACAGATAACAGAAATCACATACATTAGAATATAGTAACGAAGTGAAAATAAAAAAAATGAAAATGTTCATGGCATCGTTTCCATCACTAACCTGAGTGGCAGTTAATGAAGACAAAATGTCCTTGCAATGTTCGAGTAGAGCCTGCTCCCTGGCAGCGGTCTTTGCTAGTTCAGCTACTATGGTGTTTACTTCCTCACCCTGCAGATGATGCAGGACTTTAGCATCCTCTTATGAAACAGTGCTTGATCCTTAATGTATTTTTGTATGTCAACTGATCATTTTATCAGTTTGGTGAAGGCAGTGTGAACTGAGAACTGCAATGATTCAGCTGATGCACCAAACAATGTGATGAAATTATATGCAAGAAGAAAGTTACCTTGGCCAGAAGAAGGCAGATCGAAGATGCTGTAACATCCATAACATCAATTGCCGAGTGAACAGCTTCTTTCACCCCTTGGATGTCAGCCTGTAGATACAAAAAATTTACTCATTCATAAGCTCAAAGAAGCCATTTGTTAGTGCTTACTGACTAGCAAATTTAATGCTTACAATTGCTCCTCCAACAACAGGAAGGCGGAGAGTGCTGGCCTTCAAAGCCTCAATTGCTCCTCGCAAGGACATACTGTTTTCATTATCCAGATGAGACCAATCTTCCAAATATGTCATCTGCATATTTCATAACATATAGGAATCCTTATCCACCAATTCAAAACAATATCAAGGCATCAAACTTCTTAAAAATAACAATCAGGATTGACATTAATTCTACAGAACCTGTATCTAGATCAAGATAGGACTCATGAAGGCCCCACTGTACCACTCTCAAATTATTTATAAAACTATCAAGGTTATGCCGAGCCAGTCATATCCACTAATGTGGGAAATGATACATTTTCCCCCTTTTCATAACACCACAAATCCAAATCCATACTTGTTTCTAGCCATAAAAAATTAGAGAGATATTCCTTGATAGATGGTAACATTCAGTGCAGCTTTGCTTTAAAAGCAGAAGGCGGTTTTGCTTTGGCATTTCTTTTCTCATTTGATACAATATTGACCTTGTGCACAATTTCAATGACACTATTGATTGCAATGGCAAGCTTCTTTCAGGACTGTGGACGATTATTTTGAATCAGAAGCATCACAATTTAGTTTGGCACCGTTCAGGGTAAATGTGACGTAACCATTTGTATGAAAGACTGCCCTGAGAAGCTAAAAAAGGATGACACTGCAGAAAAAACACAGAAGCAAGAATTTCCACAACAATAGACAACCAGAAATTTGCTAAAAATGTAAATGGAAGTCTTACTTGTCCCCTGAGAATGGCGGCCAGCTTTAGCTTTTGCTTCAACAGTTGCAGCTGTGTTCTTTTATGTCTAACAGAGTCACGTAGACTTGTCAATGTAATCAACGCATTCCAAAGATTTTTCTGCATCAGAGAAGAAAATATTGGATCTTCAATGTTCAATTGATCGAACTCATTTTCCCATGATTTAAACATTCATAGAATTAGTGATGCAATTAACCAAAAGTCGCATGATACATACATATGCCTATGGAGTACCTACATCTTGATTTGGGAAGAAACTTATTGAATGAGCAAGCAAACAAAAGGAGAAAACTGAATAAAAGAGATTAAAAAATTAATAGCATATGTACATTGTGTGACCATGAGAGGAAATGGAATGAGTCCGAAAGAGAGCTGAATCATTAATTTGTAAATATAGCAAGACCACCAGACCATCAGTGCATGACACACAAGAAAGAAACAAAAGAGAAATGAATAGGCAAAACCAATGCCAAGTTAAATATAGAACAAACCAGAAAGATGAAACACAACACAGAGTTTCCTTGCGACAGGCCAAGTTCAATCATGCAAGCATAAGTGCATAATACATGCATCGCCATCACACGGAATCTAGAAGCTTTCTAGTAAGTGGCTTGCCATAGCGGAGTCCCTCGAGTGATATGAAAAATGCAAGCGCTCAAATTCACCCATTATATTCAGTCACACAAAGTAATCTACAACTACAGAGGCAGATTGCCTATTATGGACTTCCTGTGCAGGTATATTTGGGAGAGCAGAAAAGCCCGGACGTTTCAAGACATAGCTATACGAGGACATCAAATATTAAAGCAGCAATCAACCTATCTATTACTCAATTTTCGCTTTTGAGGGATAGCATTTCCTTCATGTGGAGTTCTTCATAGTTGGTGATCTCCTTATATCTAGGGGTTTCGAACAATGAGCTATTCTGCAAGGCTTTTCATCCGTGATTGGTCGGAAGTTAATAGAGGTGCTTTAGTGATGGCAACCAAGCAGCAGGATGAAGTATAAACTCATCATCAATGAAACCTCAACTTACGAAAGAAAAACTAAGTTGAACATCTCCAAGTCATATCAGGAAATAATCTAAGTATATGAAAGGAAATTTCAGTTTAGAACATGGAACATGGAAAAATAACATACCTCGGCACTCTGTCTCTGGACGAACAAGGCAGCCCCAGCTCTTGCATTCACAAAACGCCACTGCAAGTGTCGGTTGTACAATAACCTCAACTGGTGTGCATCAACGATTCGGTTCTCTCCTACCCTTCCTCTACGTATGTCAACAGCATAACTAAGCACTGATGGGGTATCACAGAGGGCACCATTCCAGGAGTTAGCAACCAAGCTTCTAACCTTAGATGGACTGGTACCCCGTGAGGGAGAAGGTGTTAATGGTGTCATAAGCGTCCCTGGAGATGCTGGCCTAATGGCTCCCCGAGTCGGTGAAGACATAGCCCTGGGAGACATCACTGGTCCATCACCAAACTTCCTCCCCAGGTTGAGCTTAGGAGGCGCAGCCATTTTCTGCAGAGGACTCCCTGACAACGTTGATCCCGAATCCTGAAGCCGTCTCAACCGCATATTGGTCTCCTGCCAAAATTTGGCAGATACCATAATGTCACCCGGCCCACTTAGTCGCTGGGAGTTGCTTACACGGGCCCCAGAAGAGCTTCCAGAGGAAACACTTTCTGTATCAGAAGCAGTGAGATCAGACGGTGCAGAGGATTCAATCATTGAATTCGCATCCACTCCGATCCCACTTAACAGATCCAAATTCCCTTGTTCAAGATTCAGCATCCCATCAAATGATGCTCTCCCGCTCTCCTCAAATGAGTCCCTTAACAACCTCATATCCATCCTCCCAGATCCAAGGCTCTCTTTCTTTTCCAATATGGAACAGTCCAAGCTCTTCACAACCAGATTAGCCTCCCTATTCCTACCAGGCCATCGCTTCTGTGAATCAGCCGACTTCAAACAATCACCATGCTCATCATTCGCTCCTCCATCCAATCTCCCCCTCACAGGAGTCCCTCTCCTCCTCTCCGGGGTCACTTTCCGTGCACCATTACTCGAATTCACAGCCTTAGCCTTACAAATAGGAAGCGAAAACGCCTCCCCTTGGAAAGAAACGGACAGACTCCTCGTCGAGGTAACCAGAAGCTTCGTGGCAGCTGGTACCTCACCGCCATTCGCCACAGATGAAACCGGCCTAGGAGTAACAGACCGCCTCCGGCCAACCGATTGCGACCGGCTAGGCGTCGAATTGGTAGTAACAACATCCCTCCTAGACACAAAAGGGGAAGGAAACCTTCTACCAAGCGAAGAAGAACCCGATGAAGTAGCTGTAGCAGAACTATTACTAGTACTGGTAGTCGCAGTTGTGGTGCTAGAAGTGGTAGAAGAAGCAGGAGACATATACCTAGAAGGGATTTCTCTGCCTCTGATGATTCTCCTCTGATTATTAACCCCCATCGAAACCCTACTCGCTCGGTTCTCATGGATTTCTTGCTGAGAAATGACGACCACCATCATCCCACCATCAAAACCCCAAGATCACATCGACCCATCACCAAATCCGACTCCCACGTTCGAATCCAACACCGACCCAGTTCCAAATCCCCAAAAGGGTGCCCAAATTGGTCATTTTTTTGCGTGCCCAGATGAGCATTGCCAAGATTCAAGAATTGAGAGCATGGGAAATCAGGGTTGAGCTGATGGGTTTTTCCAAATAGGGCAAGGAAATGCTGTTGAGGGAGAAATCGACCTTTTTGTTGCTGCGGGAAATGGAGACCAGAGGTGGTGAAAATGGGGTGGCTTTGCAGTTGAGTGTGGTTGGTGAAAGAGAGAGGGGAGATGGAGTGAGATTTGGGTCGAATAGAAGTGGTGATAGTAAAACTTTTTTTTTGATGACGAGGAACCAACCTAAGATTCGAATCCACGAGAAAAGATTGAGTTGAACGTGGTTAAATCAATCCAAACTAGTTTAGAAAATTTTTTTCTCATAAAATAAAAATAAAAAATAATTAGAGATAGATTATTTATCAAAAAATAAAATAAAAATAGAAAAAATCTATCTTTATATACATCTGGTATGATTTGACATGTTCATTAGTAATGAAAATGTCAATAAAACCAAAATAAACTTTAACGCATGAATTAGTCCTGAATTTTGCGTGTCAACAAACCAAAATCTTACAAGATGATGAAACAATGTGTATTTGTTTAGAATGAATGTAAGAGTTAAAACGAAAGAATTATATTTTTACGAAGGACATCTTCTCTTGGAGGTGGTTGCACCTGCTACAAAATTTATACAGTAAAAAAATTAGGCCTTTGCTCAATTATTTTGGAGCGATTTCTGCTCTATGAAGTAGCTCCTTTCCTCGTATGTGCAAGGCATAACTTCAATTCTTCTTGGGACAAGCACATTGGCATTGCCACTCTTAGGTTGTGTCCTTGTTTTAAGTACTTTGAATTATGGATGATTTGGTTCATAGATCTTTCGCATCTGAATCAATTAGCAAAACGAGATGGGTACTATATCCATCTAGCGAAGGTAAAATTGGATGATTTAATTTCCGATTGCACGAAGTTCTTGCTTATTGTTCACTGTAATTCCAAGAACATGCTTTGTTTCATTATGCAGGGGTCAAAAAATGAAAAACGTGGAACTATTAGGTGGATTCAACAGCGTTAAAGGTGAATTAGGTGGGCAGAGGTTTGTTATTGCGATAAAATGACAGATAATCTGCAGGCTGTTGGGCTTCAAGTACAACTAATTACAATTAACTAACTAGATTATGATTACTCAACAGTATCAAATCATCTAAGTTTGTTTGTTTTGAAAGAGATGCTCCATCATCATCATAATTTCCCTAATCCCCATATTGCTTGCCTAGCTAGCCAAAGCTCCAATTCAGGTACTGTCACGAGTGCAACAGTGGAAACATTTAAACCATACATCTGCTCAACCAAACGGGAGATGCACAGGAAATTTTAAGGTGAAATAGCACCTTGTGTCGATCAGGATGTCGCCATGATGTCCTGCTTCCTTCGCGGCTTTTATCATATCTTTCAAAGATGGGTTGGAAATTTCCGGAAATAATCTCATGCATGGACACGACAAAAGCTTCCAAAAAAAACTTCCTGAATTCACCGCATAATGCTTAGGCCAAATGCATAACTAATCGCGTGCGATACTCATATTCGCCGTAGGCACATAACCACAATAGGCCATATAAGTGTGGTATTTCATCATGATAGATCTATGTTCCAAAGCAAACATATCACTCATGCTAACTCTGTCTCTTTCATTTTGCGTGTTTATATATCGGTAACGTATCTCCTAGGAGCGGTGAGAGTATTTTCAAGTTTCGATCGAAATTTTATTTGAATCCATGGATTTTCTTGAATTCATCCGCTTTAAAACCTTCTTAACTTTCTCTGTCCTAATGCGACGAAAGTAACATCGATTCATCATCATATCTACATTCCCACTTGTTTCAAAGACACAGTCGTCTTTTCGGGTATCATTTTTACGACCGTGCTATAACTTAGATCACTTTTGAACCGTAACGGCTCACCGTTGTTGAATAAAATTAGTGACACCTGTAAAGTCAATAAAGGGCTGTTAAACAGCCCCCTTAAAATTGCTTGCACAATACGCTATCAATTAATCGAGTGGTTACATAGCTGGTTAGGTTGCTTTGTCTCCAATTTAGTTGCTCTTCAACAAAGCAGAGTTGGTTTACATCGACCATGGAAAAAGATTAGTAGTAGGCTAGGGTGGCGACACAATTAGGGCGTAGACCACTTGACGTTTACCCAAAAACTAAGCAAATAATTTCACACACAATGCTATATGTTGACAATAGACTTGGATTGATAAGCAAGCAAGCCTTTGTTATAGTAACAAGATAAGCATTCCAACTTCCGAGTCCTTGCTTTCGACGCTTCATATTGAAGCGTATAATCCTTGAAGCAATGTGAACAAATGGATATGCACAGCCGTACCTGAGCATGCATTGACTTGCATCAGGTTTTAGGCGACATGGTTCCATTATCCGATCCTGCACATTGGCGATAACCATGCACTCTACAAATGGACGCTGCATGGAGCTTCAAGCCCTTACAGTATTCCGACAATGAAGCAGAAGGGCGAACATTGTATTCTACATGGTCAAGAAAATAACCCGAGATGCCAAGCTCGAGACTCATGCAGACAGAAACCTTCACTTCTAAAAGACCATTTTATCAGGGAGACTCTGGAAAGAGGACCCCCAACGATTCTAAAAGAAACCAATAGTACAGATCCATGGCCTCAAATTTACATCTCAGGACCATAGATAATAGATGCAGGCATCCATGCCGCATAATGACTGTAGAATCACTGGATCATCAAGTGACTCGATGACTTTTGCCATCTCAACTGACTCAACCATAGGAAAGGCAACTAAATTCAGGTACAGAGTTCAGCCGAAGCTAATAATGAACTTCTCCTATAAAATGAACAGGCAATAAAAGACATCAATTCATTGTCAAGACGGTTAGGTTAACCAACATCTTGGTCCAAAAGCAAATAGAAGCTCCATAAAATTACTCAACAAGCAACGTTCAACATTCAAAACATCGAAATAGTTGTTCGAACAGAAGCAGCTCCATAGTATTTGACGGCTAGTACTGGTCGCCCTTCAACGGTACTGCAATCGTGGGAAAAAAAAATCCTCATTAGAGTTTCTCTTCATTCCTTTCTAGTAAACCTGTATAGTGAAGAATTGAAAAGGAAGTGGCAGCAACTACTTCCAAACCCTAAAAGCTCTCAATCACAAACACGAGATGGAAAGTCGGTCTCCGAGGCACAGCAGAGTTACTCATATGATAATAAGACCTTCTAAACTGCAGGACAGGGGGCAATGTATAGAGAATAGACACACGACTTGCTAATATTTCTACCAAATCAGATGAATCAAAATGTTCACCTCAATCAATCAAGTAAAGGGCACATAGTGGAAGGGAAAGAGCAGATATACCTTAATGAAGCCAATTTCCTTGGCATTGCTACGGAAGCATTGTCTGCAACACATCAGTCCATACTTCCTGATTATCCCATGAGGATTCCCACACACACGACTGCAAAAAAAGAGACGAATACCATGCATTACGGAGAAAGCCCTTACCATTACATATGGATTCACTATTGTAGGTAAGACAACATGCAACAGAACCCAAGAGGCAAGAAGCATAGTGAAGCCCGTGGCTACATCGACGATGTGCATAATCACATGTTTCATAGGGAAGAATCCTAGAGAATAGACTATGATGGACGCCTAAACATCAACATCGCATTAATCATTGATGGGTTTCTTACAATGTCAAACAAACCCTAAGCACATTGGAACACCAAGTCCCAAATAGAACTTCAAGAACAACAAACAACAAATCAAGTCTCTGTCCCATCAAATGGGGTCGGCTACATGAATACAACAACGTCATTCTGGTCTATCATGTACATCATCTTCTCCCAAATAGAACATCCATCGTGATAATTTCGGGAAAGCATAAACATGATTCAACTGTGCCAAAAGCCAAAAAAAAAAAAACCATAGTACCGCAATCTGTCTTTCAATACAGGAACGAATCAACATAAACCCTAAAATTTCAACTCCGACTCCATGACCTAACCAGCCGTTTAAAACAATAACGAAAACGAAGGGGATGTGAGGAGAGTGAAAGGGGGAGTACCAGGTGCGAGAACCAGGGCCGTAGTTCTTCGGGTGAGAGTTCCACACGTTTGAGTGCCCCATTTTTCTCGCTCGCCGGAATCAAGATTCAATGGCGCCGCCTGAGCTCTGAGATCTCGAGACGATGAAGTCGCTTTGCGAGAGGAGGGTGATTGACGGCGGCGGCTAGCGATGGTTATATATGTAGTCCAGAAAGATTGCAAACCCTAGATCTTTGTCTCCAGGTTTATTTTTTTCAAAACCACCAGATTCTTACATTTAATCCAATGTTCATTAAAATTCACACTAGTCTCAGCCAAAACGTCATTAGGCTCAAAAAACATCTCATACTCTACACTTGTGAATGGAAAAAAAAAAAAGTAATGAGAAATGTATAAGGATTAAATATGTGTCGTCATATATGTATGTTTAATAATAAATGAATAATTGAGATTAAAATAACACAAATCAAGGATTAAGATTATAGTGTTATTTTTTAATTTTAATCATTTAATTTTTAACCGTTTAATCTTAACCATTCATTTTTCACTCGACACGCTTATGTCATGATACATGCTTCCTTTTCTCAATGTGTGTTAATGTATCGATCCGGAAATTACTTGTCTAATGCCTGCTTGATATACGACGTTACCGTCGTTCTGAACGCTTCTCAAGCAAAAAGATAAGGTTATAAGGAGTCTACGTATTAAAAACATATGAACTTACATGAAATAATCACTTACAATATTCTTTATTACATAAAAAACCATAACGTTCAGGAAATGAAATATTAAGCTAAATAATCGATGTCGCTCTATAAAACGATCTCATCCCATTCTTTTTAATATCTGAAATAATTACGTAACCGTGAACTCGAAAGCCGAGTAATACATGATACGTGTTCATTTCAGGGATACGACATGCTTAGTATATCATACGTTTCTCATTCACAAATAATATGCAGTGCAAACAATACTCAACAATCATATGTCAAATAGAGATGTATAAATATATTAATATTATACATAAGATAATAATGTCTATTGATTAACCTTGTTTTGTAAATCCTTAGCCATGGTTAAAGGTTTTAAAGGCTTTTCATATATTATATGTCATGTTGTGTTAAATCACGTGTTTGTTACAAGTTGATGATATTGGAGGAGTTACCATTGGAAGTTAAGTGTGGCCGTACTATGAATATTAAAGCAGGATTAATGATCTGTAGAGTGGATGCAAAACAGTTAATTATAACCAAATACAATGAAATCATAATACTGTTGCGTGCACGTTAAACGTTTATTAAACCCTTCCTAAGCAGTCATATAAATAGTAACCCTTCCAGTCATTAATAATTACAGGAATTGTTTCATAATCAGGATTTAAGATTTTCAACAAATAACGTGGAATTCATACTAATTAAATATTAATTATATGTATAACAGGCGACTGCTATGACGTTTCATGTTTTCAGAAAAATCATATTTTATTATACTTTGGGTTATTTAGAAATAATTTCCCACATGTTATTCAAGTTAAGTATTTTTGTGACATTAACACAGTTTAATTTTGTTATAAAAATATAAATATTAGCATACATGAATCACACAAAAGAAACAAGACAGAATATGTATTTTGAAATATTTATAATAATCTATAAATATTTTACATATTGTATTGTTATCGTTTTAACATATATATTAAATATACAAGATAGACAAAAATAACATGATTATTATTCTTTTATTTAACATATTAATTAGATGATCAAATAATCACACAATTCAAATTTTTCATAATTAAAAACAAAAAATTCCCAAATCATTCGTTGTGTCTACATTAATAACATAACTAATGATTTTATCAATATATATATACACGTATAATCATAAAGTAATCAAATCGAAACGCCTCGTCTTTCCCAGTACGGGTTCTTTGAAGAACCAGGGGGTTCAGTCAGGTTAGCCGAGGGGAAGGAAGAAGGCAGGAACGGCGGCGGTGGCAGGGGATCGGTCGGCGGTGGTCGGGGAAACTCTGGCAAGGTCAGGCGGGGTTGGGGATAGCCGGGGAAAGGTTGGGCGCGTGAGCAGGGATGTTGTTTGTCGAGCGGGGTCGTCATTGTCGCACATGGATGGTCGAATTCCGGCTCGGGTAACCGAATTCCGGTCAGCTGTGGCTGTTTTCCGGCGTCGAAGAATATCGACGAAAGTCGGGGATGGCCGGATCTTGATCGGGATCGAGGTATTCGCGCCTTCTTGGCCGTCGATTGCTCCATCGCTGCACGGGGGGAGCTCTTATTGGTGGATTCCGGCATCATGGTAGCCGGTGATGGTCAGGGAACGGGTCGCCGGCGTCGGGGATGGCCGGAATCCTGCCCGGCAGTGGTGACAACGCCTTGACAGTTGGATGCGAATCATCGTTGTTTCATGTTAGTTCATGTCCCGGTTATATGCTCTATCACCATTCGATGGATTGTTGCGATGTGATAACCTCCGACGATATCAAACAGTTTGTTTTCCCTCTCTGATTCCCCTTCAATCTCCTGACTGTCATAAACTGATTTAATTTCCCCTGGATTAGCAAGTCTGTCAGCGGTATTCAGGGAAAGCAGTCCCAGACTTACGAGATTATTATTCAACTCAAATTTTAAAATCAAAGGGGAGATATGATAAGCCGTTACATAACGAATAATGATTATTTAAAGAACAATATTTGAATAAAATTTTCCCATAAATTGTCATGCTCTATAATATAAAATCAAAACATAATCAATTATAATATAATTTTTCGAATCTTACAGTTAATGATATATTAGTTTATGACAAACTTATTACTAACTCAAACATAACGGAAAAAAAAGTTAAAAGTGCTTTTAATTAGAAAATTAAGACATTTATGAAAACATGATAAATGACATTATTCATCATCAAATTTGTTCATTGACATTGTCATTGATTCGTATACATTATGCACATAAAATTTAGGGATAATTCATGACATGTATGTTTGGGAATCATATTGCATATTTATGAATTATTTTAAGTTGTTTAATTTTATAATATTTGATTTTAAGGATTAGAGTACTAAAATGATTTCAATTAGGATTATCATGTTTCATATGAGTAAATTATCACAACTAACGATGATTTCCTTAAAAATCAATGCCATTTAGAGTGTTTTCATGAATACTTTTAAACATCCTGAATAAAAGCATTCACATTATATACGCTAAAATAAAAAATCTATAAAAATGAAAAAGTAAAGTATATGGGTGAAAAAAGTAGTGAGTGATATTGAAAAGGTATGTTGGAGTGCTTACAAAAACTATAAAACCAAAAATAATGCTCAGTAGCTCTTCAAATATAGAGTATTACTATAATATATTATACTTTTTTAAGTATAATGAGATATAAATGCGATATAATGGAGTGTAATAAATAATAAAAAATTATAAAAACTTTAGAGTATCAGATGTGAATGTGTTGAAGACACCTTACTCCCTTTAATCCACATGCATAAACTTTCTTATAAGAAAAAAAGGGGAAAAAAATAATACACCAACATTTTTATTAAATAAGAAAAGTTTTGTACACAATTATCCCAAATCTAAACTTCAACTGCGCACCAAAAATCAGTTCAAATCATTACATTTGTCAATGGGGTATTTATTTTAACATATCAATTTCCATTAAGCATCCGAAGCGTATACAAAGTCGTGTATAAACGACGACCAACGCGAAGAGGAGAAGTGGTGCATTTGCAGCGATTACTCGGAGTCCCAACTCACAGCAGAACCCAAGCAAAGCCGCAGAGAGCAAACATGTCGAAGGAGGTCGCCGCTGCCTCATCTTCGTCGTCAAGAAACGATGAAATCGAAACATACGACGAAGAATCAATGATGATGGCGATGGCATACGGGTCGGAGTCGGGCTGGGTGGAGCCCCGAACAGATTGCGACCACTTGGGCACGTTGTCTTCCTCGTCGGACCTGTTCCATATTCCCACTCCCGATACTCCTTGTTCCAGGTCAGTCGCCCGCCTTTCCCTCTTCGCTTCCCCCCTTTGCCTCGGAATTGTTAGTTTCGTTGTTCTAGCGTCTGTGAATTGTGAACCCTAGGATACTTGGGATGCAAATTGTGAGGTTGAATAATCGGTGCCTGTTGATTTAAATCGCAAATAGAGAATGGTGTGAGGATCGTTTGAGAATCGTTTGATTCGTTGTGGGTTATGAGAGAGTGGATTTTAATGTACATTCATGTAAGTTTGTGACGTAGAATCTGTGTGTGCATATCATGGTATTATGCAGAATCCGCTGCATCATCAAGTAATCACGGATGGATCACCTGTTTGGGCCAGGTACCTTTCCGAATGGGGGCCGTTGATCATTTTGGATCACTACTGTTTTGAATTCTGATTATTTTTTAGGAAATCGGTGTGTGGAATTCGTGTAGATATACAATGATACAAATATATACACACACACGTTGAGAGTAAAAGCTGTAGTATTTCGGGGCAATACCCTGACCTTCCTATTCCGGCATGGTATCATTGTCTACTAATTTGGATTAGGCAATGCCAAACCATCTTTGTGGTTGATTATCGTGGCTTTCTGTTTATCCACGATGATAAGACTTGGGCACTTGTGCTTATGGAGGTGATTTTCATTGAGGTATGTGCTTATCTGCGGGACTGCGAGTGTGTCACTAGACCTGTTGTAGATAGCAGGACATAGCGATGAAGTCTTTTGATACTCTAACTGCTCAGAACTACCTTATTTCTTATGTATTGGATTGGAAAGGGGATTATGTAGTGTAACAAAACGTGCTGACTTCCATGTTCTTTGTTTTTGAAGGTGTGATCATTCTGCTGAGAACTGGTTATGCCTCTGCTGCAAGGATGTTCTTTGCAGCCGCTTCATTAATAAGCATATGCTCGAGCATTATCAGTCAAAAGGACACTGTCTCGCTCTAAGCTACAGGTAGGACACTTCAATTTCAATTTCTCATTGTTTTTTCATCAGTGCCCGTGCAGTCTAGCGGTTAACTTTACGTCATGAGACCTTTCCTTCATGCTCTTTGGTTGTCATTGTTGAGATTCACTGAATCACGGGTGCATTGTCTCTTCTTATTGTGACAGCGATTTGTCAGTCTGGTGTTTCAATTGTGATGCATACTTGGACGCTCAGCTGATTCGTCAGCTTCGCCCTGTCTATGAAACTGCCTATCTACTCAAATTTGGGGAGGCACCGCCACTTCGATCTATGGATACAGAATGCATGCTTTTGGAACCAAACCTTGCTGGCTCATCCTCGTGAATGAATTTTTTTTTTCCTCTTATCCTAGTAGAGTTGAAAGAGTTTGTAGGTAGCATGTCGAACGGGAAACAAACAGATGTTGTTAATGCTTAGTAGTACTGTTTTTGCCGTAGTCCATGTTGAGACTATTGCATGGCTTGGGATACTTGGAAACGATTTTGATAGCTGATTTTAAGACAATGGATTGAATGGCTCTCCTCTCCTTTATTGTGTTCTGAAATTTTTGTTGTGTGTTCGATGTACTTATGTCATCGGAATCTGATGTCCTGTGTTTTGACACCTAACATAGTTCATTTATTAACACTGATTCACTTGGCATGATTAATGTCCGGCCAAAATGCAAAAAAAGCACACGTTTGTATGCTCCTATTCACAAAAGTCGTAGTTTGTGGTGTGGTGATGATCCAATTCCAGGGTATGTATTTGGAACATCTTTGTTCTCGTGAAAGTTGTAACTGTTGTTTCAGTTTCCAATTTATTTCTATATCTGGTCATGCAAATGCATCACTGAAACCGCGCTAATTGATGGACTACGTTAAGTAAACTTGCCAACGATGGTTAGTTTTCAACGTCATCTGAACTTCATGAATTGTTGAGAATCAGACTGTAGACGACATTCGTCACAGATACAGGAAAAAATTATCATTTGTCTCCAACAATTGTATTCCCTCATTCCAATTTATTCATAATGTTTTTATTTTTTTTTATCATTTTCAATTTATTTATAATATTTTTATTTTTTTTATTTGATAATAAATTTATATTAATACAATCAAACTATCTCATCATCTCATTTCTCCTCCTCTTTCGTTCTCTTTCCTACACCTTAATTACATTCCATTATCACTAAAAAATATTTTTCCTAATTCAACACATATATAAAATTAAATATTAAATTAAATGATTATAATTAAAATAAAACGAAAAAAGTAATATCTTTTTGCATATAAGTACAGAATTTAATAAACCAGGATGTATTTGATTAAATAGGTCGCATCAAATCTGTGGGCTGGCTTCTGATTGGTTGTTTTTTAATTAAATATCCATTTGCAATTTTGATTGATCATGCTTGATGCACAAGCACAACCTGCTTTGGGGTCTGGACAGGACAAATAAACGTGAAGTCAACAATTCCCTTCAAGTACACCACAGAATTCCCTTGCTCATTCTTCCACATTCAACATCTGAGCAAGCTAGAAAATTAACTTCCAGATTATTCAATGATTCATTCTCAAATCTGCAAAACTGGGTTCATTGTATCTTGAGCTGAATCCATGTTGGCACCAAACCATCCACACAAACCTATCAAATTCCCGAGAATCACCACCAACCCCCCTCACCAAATCCTCCAAATACCCTTTCAAGCCCCTCACTTTCCCCAAAACTAACTTTTTGAGTCTCTTTGATTAATGGATCAAGAAGAAGATGAGAGCATCATCATCACCATGTCAAGTGAATCGATCCAGAAAGCAAATCATCCCCAAAGTTGACCCTCTTGCCCCTAATAGCCCTCATCTTCTATGAGGTCTCTAGGGGTCCTTTTCGGATTGAGGATTCAGTGAGGGCAGGTGGTGGCCCTTTGCTTCCTCTTCTATGGTTCTTGATTTTCCCTTTGATTTGGAGCATCCCTGAGGCACTGATCACAGCTGAGCTAGCCACAGCATACCCTGAGAATGGTGGATATGTGGTTTGGGTGTCTTCTGGTTTTGGTCCCTTTTGGGGTTTCCAAGAAGGGTTTTGGAAATGGTTAAATGGTGTGATGGATAATGCACTTTATCCTGTCTTGTTCTTGGATTACTTGAAACATTCTTTCCCTGTGTTGGAGCAGCTTGCTGTTAGGATTCCCATACTGTTGGGCATTACCGTTTCATTGACATACGTAAACTATAGGGGCTTGAACATTGTTGGATTAGCGTCCGTGGCCCTCGCTGCCTTCTCCCTTTTCCCTTTTCTCGTGATGGGCGCCCTTGCGATTCCACGGATTAAGGCGAGGAGATGGTTGTGGATTTTAAAGTGGTGGATTGGAGGGGGTATTTCAACTACATGTTTTGGAACTTGAATTATTGGACAAGGCCAGCGCGCTTGTTGCTGAGGTTGAAGATCCGAGTAGAACATTCCCAAAGGCTATCTTTGGGGCGGTGATTCTTGTGGTTCTGTCATATTTGATCCCGCTTCTTGCAGGAACAGGAGCATATAGAAGTGATGCTGACGAGTGGACTGATGGGTATTTTGCAGAAGTCGGGATGTTGATAGGTGGATCTTGGCTCAAGTGGTGGATACAAGCAGGGTCAGCAATGTCGAACTTGGGTTTGTTCTGAGATGAGCAGCGATGCATTCCAACTGCTAGGAATGAGCGAGTTGGGGATGCTTCCTGGGATCTTTGCTGCAAGGTCTGCTTCTGCTTCTTCTTCTTCTTCTTCATAGACACTACTTCCTCCATTCCTTGAAGCTGATACAGCTGTTGGTTTGATTGGCTGCCCAAGCATTAATCTTTTCTTGTAATTCAGAATCAAAGATGAAATTTGTCTTTACAAAATTGGCAGGTCAAGGTACGGGACACCGACTTTCAGCATCATCTGCTCCGCTACTGGGGTCATCTTCCTTTCATGGATGACATTCCAGGAGATTCTGGAATTCCTAAATTTCCTTTATTCAGTGGCAATGCTTCTTGAGTTTGCAGCCTTTATATGTCTGAGAATAAAAAAGCCAGATCTTCAGAGACCTTACCTAGTTCCTGTGCAAACATCCGGCGCTATACTAATCTGCCTGCCCCCGGTTTTTCTTCTCATCCTTGTCATGTGCTTGGCCTCTCTTAAGACGGTCCTGGTTAGTGGTGTGGTTATTGTTATGGGCTTCTTCGCATTCCCTCTTTTAGCTCAGGCGAAGAATGCAAAGTGGACAAGAGTTGATGGGGAGCAACCAATTTTTCCATCAATGGAGCCCCCTGATGCCGATATCAGTGTCTTGCCACAACATGAAGTTCATGATGAGACCACTGTCAGCCTACTGTCACAACCATCAACTTCAAATGCAGTACAGAAGATGGGATCTCATTTGATGAACTGAAAGAGGAGTAATCTCGGAAAGATGAAGTTTTGTCATGAAAGAATTCCTGTATATTCAGTTTAAAGGTTATCTTACACTGAAATGATTCAACACGTACATTTTGTGCAAATTACATGATACAAGCAATCGCCTAGACCTTCCTAGAAATTGTGAGCAAGTAAACAGGAGAAACAGGAGATGAATAGCGCATGGCTCAAATGGGAATTTGTAATGGCTAATACAATTAAGAACATATGTAAATTTACAATCTGACGATGAAAGCAATATCTTCTAAGCTGTAGCAAGGTAGCATAACCTGACAACAGAAGCTGATGGAGCAAATTTCGCAGTCTAGTTGGTGAAAGCCCTCAACTTTGGATATCATTGTGCTTGCCTTGAAAGAATCCATTATCAAGTACAGTGATTTTCAGAGACTTGTTCGGGCCATACAAATAGATGCACTTGAAATAATTACTCAGGGCTAGCTTTCTCCAGGCTTGCCATGTATGTCATGTACACGGTCCAAAGATACGAAAACGAGTTGCTTACTAGAGGCTGCACATAGATCAGTAAAGAAAGAATCATCTCAGTAGCAAGGCCGGGAAAATGCAACACAAAACTGAAATGGAGATGTAAAGTAACCAAGGGTTCAACTGATACTCGTTCAGACGGTTTTGGTAAATAACATGAACTCATACTAACCTGCAAGTGGACAGGAATGAATCTGAAGGTTATGAAGTCACACAATGGCCAGTACATAGCACCGTTTACCAATGTAGGAACAAAGTCTCGCTTCAACCTAGCAATGATTTCTCCACCATTTTCACCTGAAAATGAAACATGGCGAATCATGTTTTAAGACTACAACTAAGAATTTAAGACCATTTTTGAGAGCATAGCTTTGGGCATATAGAACAGCCAGAGCAATGCCCCTGTCAGAATCAACTACACCTGAAATTGTTGACCTCTATGATTCGGAGTAACAGCATAGCTTTGGGCATATAGAACAGCCATAGCTTTGGGAGTATAAGACACGCAATTGACATCTATGATTCGGAGTAGCGGTAAATGTCACATTGTTAATTGATCTGAACATTTACCAGCAGACCATGTCATGGGAAAAAGCAAGATTTACAGTTACTGCTCCTGAAATACCCTCTCAAGATTTTTTTTTTCCCACACATAATCCACTATGGGCATGACAAGACACAGGTTCATTGCAAGCGCACAAGTTTGAGGACAAATGTGTTGACCCTATAATTTCTAACAAAAAAGGCCTCAAGGGGTTTCTGCAGATTTTTTACCTTTAAGAGCCGAGTTAAGGGAGAAGAAAACAGCTGTCATTACAGGTCCATAAACAGTCTGCCCCATAACCATTTTCTTCGCCGTTGTCAGTAGATCTCTTCCAGGTAGGATTTTCGACATGAAATTGAACCAATGATGCAGAGTTGGTCCTAGAATTAAGAGTCCATAGCCAGCCATTCGTGCTGTCCTCACAAAATCATATGGTTCTGATGACGGCAATGATAATGTCTGAGGAGAAATTGTCTTAGTAAAAAACTAAAGGAACAAGTTGCAAGCTCTTCCATGATACAAATAAAAAGCAGAACATATAGAGAAGCAAGATACAATTTAATAGCAGAACTAGATTTGGGTTTACATAACAAGGTTATTCTTGCCAAATGATCAACACATGACGAACCAGCTGGTGCATTTTTCAATAATCCTACAACTCGTTCACACATAGATATACACACAAAATTCTCAATTTTACTCCTTATACAAGCATTAATCATTTGAAATGTTCCTATATGTAATGATTGCAGTCTATCATATGCTTAATGCAGAAAGAACAAGCATAAGATCAAACCTATTTTCATCTCAGACCTTGACAGGCACATGAGTAAGGAGTCAGAGCACCATTCTCCTACTTCCATTCCCCCCCAAGACATCTCTATATTAGTCACAAAAAGTGCAAGAATCTATGGCAGAAGCCCAAGATCATCAACAATTTACAGACAGGATGATTGTTCTGATATGTCTGACGAGTATCATAGAGAGTATCACAAACCTGAAACCACTTAGTCTTCGTCACAGTTTTGTTCTAATTCAAAGCACTATCATAGTATCATGGTCATTTCGCATGCATGGATATATACGCATATCCCCTTATACATACGATTTTACTTATTTCCCCTCATCAAGAACAACAGAACATCGACCAGGAAGACAAGACCGCATTTTCTTCCAATCATGTGGAAGTTTTGGCTATAATTACTAGTGAATCAAATCCAGGACATTTTGAATGGCCATTGTATGAAAAGATTACATTTTCATGGTGCCCACTTCCACTGTCTCCTAAAAATCGCCCCTTCAACAAAATCATCTTAAACACCATAGAGAGAGTTCAATTCTCAGCATCAGAACAGTCCCAAACAACAACATTGCTGAAACAAAAGAATCACAGACAACACCAGAAAACCAAAAACCCGAAGCCGAACCTGAGACGACAAATCGGCGGCAGTATAAATAATAGAGCAAGTGAAACTCTTGGTCAGCACAGGCCGAGACTTGACCATCCCCAAATACCAAGCAATAAACCCTACACCATTTCTCCCCAAACCCACCCCAACTTCTTTCTTCTTCGACGACGAAGACGATGAAAATGGCGACGAGAATACACGTGATCGAGGAAATGGGTGTCGTTGAACTCGATTGCTAAGCCACCCAGAGAGATCACCATGGTGTCGGCGAATTGAAGGGTTTGGTGCTCTGTGGTGGATGATTTGGGTGAAGAGGGGACTATGAAGTAGTCGATTGAGGGAGAGTTGGGTTCTCATCAGCGACGAAGGAGCCACCATTTTCGAGTTTCAGAGAGAAATCAGCAATGACGAGGGTTTTGGAGGCAGTTCCCCTGCAGTTCCGCAAAGTTCGAAATGCAAAGTGCAAACTTGTGATTGTTTCTTCATTTCATTTTTTATATTCGCTCCTTGCTGAATATGCGAATCCGTGCTTTGAATATTATAAGCAGGTGATCTGTTGTGGAAGTCGTATTATTTTAAAGATCTGATCGTTACATATGTAACACGTATGTCCTTTGGAGAGAGCATTGCCCACAACCTTTGTGACACCTCTCCTCATGTAGAACACCTATTCGAAGTCCATCCGAGGAGTTTCATGCCGGTGTTGAACTCAGTATTTCAAGAATCAACCGTGGTTTAAGGATGCGTCACAAACTCAATATTGTGTCAGTATCTTCATTTCATCGATATTGTGATAAATTGATTTTCTGTAATTTCTTAATTGATGTTTAACCTAAATCGAATGAAAATGAAACACCATTTATCATGTTGCATAACCAAAGAGGGAGGGTCGCTAATCATTCCCTTCATATAGCACATACCATCACTATTTTTTCATTATTTCATAATTATCGTATTATCGTATTTCTTTGTTTCATCAACAACTTCATATGTTTATAGTTTTTATTTTAAATAACAAATTATAGAATTAAATATATGTTTATATTCTTTCAAACAATATTTATCAAATGAGACTACTATTACCTAATAAATTTGATTTTAAATATATATTTTATATTATATAAATTAGATATGTAATTCGTATTCATATTATTGTAAACACTCTATCTGTTAGACAATACTATTATTCCATAACAAAATTATGTCAAAATTTGGAGAAAAAAAAAGACATAGGAATATGAAAAGATAATTCAAAAAATATGACAGAATACCCATTATTTAATATTTATATTATTTGAATTTATTTATAAATACTTGCATTATTTTTTATTTGTTTGTATAGAACTTTTTCTATCTATTTAAGTCGATATGCATAATTAATCAAAAAATATTTAATATTAATACATATTTTTTTTATTAAATATATAAATTATCTATTTATTAATATAATATTTTATTATATTGTTTTTATTATTTTCATGTACTAACGTTTTTCTCTCCTTACACTATTCAACACGTAATTTGAAAGATTTCGTAACGCATCTAAACGGCACGATTTTAAATTTTAATAATGACCCACGGTTATAGTACATGACGTTTATTATCATTAATATTTCACGATATTTTTTCAAAACAAATATTTAATTGTCCCACAACACCGATCAAAGTTTATATTATTATATATATTTGATAAAAAAATATAATTTTTTAAAACGAAAGAAATATTATTTATCTTTAATTATCATTATATATATTTTTATTTTATTTTAATCTAAATGTTAAATATAGATTATATATAAAAAAGAATATTGCGGCCTGTGATGAGTGGTTGTGGTGTGTGGGAACTGGATGGGTAGCGGGGAGGAGGGGTGTGTTGTGGGAGGGGCATGTTGGTCTTTTGCATCGGGGTGCGGAGTTGGTTGATGTGAGTAACAACTCTAGACTTTTAGCAAGGGATGAACACAGTCAAGTCAGTCTCCGCTCTCCACCCATCTCCGAAACCCTCCACCGCCACCGCACCATGGCTCGAACCCTAGCCAAACCCTCGTCGTCCCCCTCCCGCCACTGGCTCCTGAAAACGGAACCATCCACCTGGTCGTGGTCCGACCAAGCCGCCAACTCCAACCTCACGAAATGGGACGGAGTCAAGAACAAGCAAGCCCAATCCCACATGAAATCGATGCACCTCAACGACCTCTGTTTCTTCTATCACTCGGGCCCCAAGTCCCGCTGCGTGGTGGGCGTGGTGAGGGTGGTGAAAGAATGGTATGAAGAGGCAGGTGAAGGGGCGGTGGATGTGGAGGCGGTGGGGGAGATGAGGAGGCCGGTGGAGTTGGGTGAGATGAAGGGCGATGAGGGGTTGAAGGGTTTTGTGTTGTTCAGGCAGCCGAGGTTGTCGGTGGTTCTGGTGGAGGAAGGGGTTTGGAGGAGGGTTTGTGAGCTGGGTGGTGGGTATGATGGGGATGGCCGCGACGACGGTGATGGCGATGACGAGGCGGCTGAGGGATGAGTAACGTAATGTGAAGCATCTTTGTGGGTTTTGAATCGAAGTTGGTGTTAGTTGTGATGATGTTAGGGAAGGTGTTTGTGTTTTTGCGTAGGAGATTTTGGGTTAGATGTGCTGATCTGTAGTGCAATGTGAAGTGTCTGTGCTGGTTTGGATGGAAACGAAGATTTTAGATATGCTGTATTAGTACCTACTACTATGTAGGTATGCTGTGCAGGAAGGTCGAATGTGTAGCAGCTAATATGACCCTGATCTTATATGAAATATGGTTTTCATGTATGCTTTCGCTTATTGCATGTCGCTTTATCTCTTTTACTTGTGGTGTGGAAGATTCATAACACATATCGGATAACAACTTCAGGCTAGCTTCAGCAGGCTATTATGATGGTTTCATAGTCATTACCACAAAAAATGCGTCAAGAACATTTATACACGAATGAACTTGGACTACAGTACACTAGGAAATGTTGGTAGTTTATCTGCGGTTCGTTAATTAAATTGAAGATACAAATAGTATCAAACTGATTGTCTAAAAGAATGAGCACATCTTTCTAGGACTTCAGTTTTCTTATCTAGCGGCTGCTTTCCTCTCCTCGTCTTCAGCTTTGAGCCATGCAGCCTAGACAACAGGAAGAAAACTGAGAGTCTGAGACACACAATACCAGGAGTATAAGAAAATTTAAGAAGAGGAGCCAAAAGACTGATGAAACTTACCTTATCTCGCTCTAATCTTGAGACATGCGGCTTTATGGAGTTCCCCAAACCCATGCCGCCCCATGCTTCATGCAGCTCTCTATCCCTCGCTTCCCTGCGAGAGACTGAGGGTCTTGGTTGATCTTCGGAATGTTTAGCGTTGTCAAACATCTCATGCTCACGTCCTCTTGCTTCCTCTAGTCTTGAGACGTGTGGCTTCATCGAGTTGCCCAAGCTTATCCCTCCCCATGCTTCTTGCAGCTCCCTCTCCCTTGCTTCTCGGCGAGAGATTGATGATCTTGGTAGTTCGTCAGAATGTTCTGCTGCTGACAGTTTTTCCCGCTCTAGTCTCGATCTATGCTTCACCAGAATTTGATCCAGACCGTCCTCAGCCGTGTGCGGTCCATTGGCATTCTCCTTAACTCTCACCTTCATGCTGTCTTCTCCCATTGTTGTTTGCAGCTCCATCTTCTCTTTCTCCAGCCTACATACATGCTTCACCAGAACTTTGTCTAAGCTTTCGCAATTTGCATCATTATTTTCACCTTGCTGCTTCTTTCTTCTCGCTTTCCATTTTCCCGTTCCAAGAGCACACAATTTCTCTTCTGCTGTTTTCTCATGTTCGTGGCCTTTCCTGTCAACAGCAAGATCAGGATCAACCAGGCCAGCTTTCTTATTGACGTCGTAGTTTTCTTTGTCTGAGCATGACATGTTGGTGCGAATTTCCTCCGGTGTAATAACAATGAAAGCATTGTCTCTCCTCATCTTTGCTTCCTCGACCTCCCTTTCAAGCCTGGAGACATGCTTGACTAGGCACTTATCCAAACTCGGAACTGCTTCAGAGAATTCTTCCTTTGCTCGACTGCTTCGTCCAGACTTAAACCTCGTTTCGTGCATTCTCTTCATCTCTACCTTCTCTTTCTCCAGTTTTGATGAATGCTTCACAAGCATACTTCCCAGGTCAGGAAGAGTATCTGTGGAAATCCTGGATTTCTCAGAGTTTATGAGCTCTGCCTCGGTGGATCCACTCTTTCTGGAATTTCTCGCTTCTTCTCTTTCCCTTTCAAGCTTGGTCATGCGCTTGACCAAAAACTTATCCAAGGATGGGACCTCCGGCTCAACTAGGTT
This sequence comes from Drosera spatulata, assembly GCA_035668315.1. NCBI lineage: Eukaryota > Viridiplantae > Streptophyta > Magnoliopsida > Caryophyllales > Droseraceae > Drosera > Drosera spatulata. The sequence goes on along the minus strand of JAOVYX010008698.1, from coordinate 11,697 downwards.
CTTCCTTGTAGGCCCGTTCATGAAGAAATCTATGCTGGAGTTTCTGATAGCCGCAGCACCATATGCGGGCATTTTCCTTGCAAAGTTGACAGAAGTCCCACTAGTAGTGGAGCTCTGATCATATTGGCGGCGGTTCTCTACCTCGGCTAAGACAGCATTAAGACCAGAAGTTGCGACTATGGTGGCTAGAGAGGCCAGCTCGTCGTCTTGGAGGCATTTAAGCCTTTCAAACATCATATCAACAAGATATGACATGTTATACTTTTGAGGACTCTGTCTTGCCTTCAGTCTCATGCGCCTTGCCTTAGCAGTGGAGACCTGGGGAGTTGAGCTCTTTGCAGAACTAAGCTCATCATACTGAGCTTCCTCCTCCGAATCTAGCTCCATATCAGAATCATATTCTGATGAAAACTCCAAGTCACCTGTATCTGGGATTTCACTAATTCTTTTCAACAAGTCCTTAAACTCATCTCTGTTTGATGAGGGAGAGCAGTTTGCAAGCCTGACAAAAGCCATTTTAAGTGCTGAAGCCACTTGTTTGTCCACATCAAATGCCGTTTCAAATGAGGCCCGTATAGTATGAGTGGTTGATGCTTTACCCTTCAGATTTGATGCTTCTAGCACAAAATTTTTTCGAGGGCAATCGAGGGTGTCATACATAATGACTCCCTTTGCGGTCGCAGCTTCTAAAGCTTCAGCCACATTTTTCTCTGCATTCAGAAGCTTGGTTTCTGCTTCTTTATTTTGGATCCTGCAAGAATCAGAGAAAGTATGTTACATCCTCCACGGACTCATGAGCCTATACAACAGTGCAATTTTGCAAGCAAGCAAGGCAACGCAAAAATAAATAACATGAGACCAGAGACTGTATCTATACCGTGCTGCTCGAAGGATTCTGCACCATGATGCTTCGACCATTGTGGCTTTTCTAGCTTCCATTGCCTTGCGAGCTGCTTCCCTGGCAGCCATTTTCTCTCTTTCTACTCTGCAGTAATGAGGGTTTGAATCGCCAAGGGTCTCATCCAGAGTTGAGTTCATTCCACCAGCTTCCTGAAAAATCAGAATGGTTCAATCATTACACTATGCCGCTTTGGGACCCTTGGACGATATGTATTATAATAGGTTAATTGACGGAGGGTCGAGTAGATAGATACCTGAAGTGATTTTATTTTCCTTTTCAAATAGGAGTCGACCTTCGTACGAGGGAACCAGTTCAGCGGGGACGTCCTCCTCTGAGACGGCTTCTTGATTTGGGATGTGAATCTACTCCAGGTACTTCCGCTGGATCGGGGACTATTCTTTGATGGATTGCTCTGCAATTCATAACAGTTTGATGAATCGAGTGCATGCAGCAACATTGAAGCATGTATTTGATGTGAGACTAATCTTTCTTGACATAATTTCCTACTGTTACATGATCTAGGAAGAAAACCGTCCCATGTCAATTATGCGTCTACAACTCTACGTATCATATAACCATGATCTCCACTCACATCTTATCCTCAAAAATTCAATTGATGGTTCGAGAACAATCTAAGATTATACTATATTACTTCACGCACTCAGATCATCCATGTGAGAATCAACTCGGAGATTTTGTTGGACTAATCAAGTATTCGGATGGGTCAAGGCGAGATAATAACGATCACTTCCAGTGCAAACCATCAATAACCAACTCATCGAATAGAATTATTTACCCAGGATGCCAAAACTACAGATCCCAACCACCCAACACATGATTCTTGAAGAATCAACATAGCCAATGTTCTGAATTCCAGAGAAAATCCTAATCCCCAATCCTGCCCCACACAAATTGTTACCAAACACACAAATTACCGAGGATCAACAGATCTTTCACTTGAATTTTTCTCAGGGATCAAGAACAAGAAACATGGGCAATCAAAAAATCAACAAGAAAAATCTAAACAAAGACACAAATCACCGAGATAATGAATCTATCTTACCTTGCTGTTAGAAGAATCTGCAGTGGAACCAGAAGGATCAGCAGTGACACGCTTGTCATCGTACATAGACACGCAACCAGAGTCCAAACACCCCAAATCCATTGCACCAAGGGTTCTTTCCTTGATTTGCCACTGAGTTTCAAGAAATGCCGATAAGGAAAGAATCAGATTTCGGGTATTCGAGAGAATTATTCACTGATCGGTTCGATTAGTGAGAATTTGAGAAGAAATGACTTTGATTCTTTGAGAGAAAATTGAGGAGATGGGCGAGAGGAGGAGAAGAAGTTTTGGTAAAATTTTGAAAAAGAAAAGTATCCGTTATGGGGAGATTTGTTCCAACGGTCGAATTTTTTTTATCTTGTCCAAGCACTGATCCGCCGAGACTCCGGGCTACAGATATGCTTTGTCACATAACCGTTGTTATAGTTAAAGATTTACTAGTACAATAATTTTGGACATAGAGCAGGACCAGCAGGTGAAATCAGAAATCTAAAGTATCCAACCAACTCAAAGAGCTGGATGTATGTTGAGAATAGAAACCCAAATCGAATAGGAAACAAAGAATATATATGCATATATAGATCTTGAATAATTGTTCTTATTGTCAATTGATTTTAAGATAAAATTCCAAGAATTTAATATAGTATCATAGCAGATCGTAACAAGAGATCACGAATTCGATCCCTGACTACCACTTGGTATGAAATCGATCAACGTTGTCCATATTTCATATCTCAATAAGTTTTCGTGTGAAGGAATGTTAAGATATATATTAATAAAATCTTCTATCATCAGTTCGTATTTTTGATGGAGTTTATTTCTTGACAATGTATGAAATTTTCCGCATGCTTTTAATGATTTGATTGATGCCAACTAGAAACATATCAATCCATAGTTTACAAAACTTGTAGAGTTCATGAAATTTTGGGGAAAGCAAACACCAAATTTTGATGGTGAAGACAGGTTGACGGTGTTGGAAAGTTTGCAACACTTCGGTAGATTAGGGGCATTTTCGTCATTTTCTTTCTCTCCGTTAATTTTTAACTTAAAGATGATGGTAGTTGTTAAAATGATGTGTCCAGTATATTTTGAGTCGATAAAATATATTTCCTTAGTTTTAAATAAATTATAATATATTAATTTGATATAATTATTTAAAAATTTATTGATTTTGTATAATTTTATCTTAGTATATTTGTGAGTAGAAGAGGGAAATATGAGTGGATAAAGAAAAAAAATAATGAAAAAGAAGATGATGTGATATAAAATACAAGTATTTTGAAAATTTTGACATTCTAAACTTGTAATAAATAAAAGTGTTATAATTTATATGAGATCTTCATTTTAGTAATGTGTCGTAATTTATTCGGAACGAAAAGAGTACAAATAATGAAGATTTTAACAAGTTTATTTTTGTCAATATTGAAGATTTGAGGAGTTAATTTGTACTTTTTTTGTCCCATAATATATGTTAACACTTATTTTTTGGATTTTCTTAATTTATTTATAATATTTTCTTTTTAATCAATATGTAATTAAAAAAATCACAACAATCTCGCTATCCCTAAAGAACATATTTTTTTTATCAAATTATATAAAAATTTAATACACACATAAATTCTCATGTTAGATAAAACAATTATAAGTATTGTAAGATAGATGGAGTAAAAAAGACCCTTTAAGAAAGTGGATCGTATCATGTTATTTGCTCACTTAATATCCAGCTTTTAATTTCGGGAATTAGATCTTTTTTGGTTTAGCTCTCCCACCATACAGTACATTCGCTGTCCAGTTGTATTGAGAGTTGCAAGTGCACCCATGTTGTACTTAATTCCATATCAAGAATAGTGATGTGACATCTAATTGATCGAGTACAAAGGATAGAATAAATCGTTATCAATCGATTGAAAATTCATGCTAAAATATATTCTTTGGGAACTTAAGCATGATCTGCCAACTTAATAAGCAAGGTATAAAATTGACGGCCATTGTCCAATCCACTTTGCTTAGGAATCGCATTTGTAATACCCCTACTAACCACTAACGAAGCAATCCTATAAATAAACAAAAAGCCCGTGACGTTGAAATGTGCTCAAAGTGCAAATGCCGCACTCATGGTCCGTACTTCAACATCTTTGCCAAAGTTCTCCATTAGACAAACGCCCGTTAAGTTTCTTTTTCTTGTTACTACATCACTAAACGTATTGCATATGCTTTCGGATCCTGTTCATGACGAAAGCATCTATATCACATGATGGAGATGGACTGGTTCCTTTTCGACCAAGAAAACCTATGAGAAAAGATGACATATGTTATTCACCACCATATGAAAACCGAATGATGATATAGAACTGATGACAAATATTTGTCAGCCATCGACTGTATACAACAAAACTTCAAAGACGTGCGCCCCGACACATGAGCATGTAGTAGACTGTTTCCTCCAATTTTCATTAAAAGGGCCGCGATATCAACCTGGCCACTAAACGCTCGCTGGCGATATAACCACGACTTAAACCTGAGACTAATGATTGAAAGAAGTACGACTGTGTGAGGGACGATGACTATGGCTTATGTAACGTAACACATACTGACATACTTGGGGGAGAAAAACTCCATACAACACTTGCATGTTCAATGGTTTTAAATTTCTGTGAAATGTTCGATTTGTGATACAGGTGGATTTTTTTTAAACCATCACATCTACTATCAAGCAACGTGAGACGCAAGGGGAAGAATAAATTCTAGTGTGGTGAAAACTTCTATTTGAGGCATATTAGTATAAGTCGGCTACTTTCCGCAGATATAAAAGGGGCTCAAGGGTACATGAAAGAGTACTTGCAAGTGAGATGTGGTGACAGAAACGCAGCTACCGAGAAAGAAAAGAACCACACTTCCGAACTTTTTCATCATCTGATGATGCCAAGGAGTGCAAAGCTTGCTCATAGAGCATTACTGAGGTGGTTCACCGTTCCTCTAAATTTCTTCGACTTCGTTGATGTCTTCCCTTCGAAACCATAGATTCATAAAAATTTCTAAAAGATCTCCTCCTACACAGGATTGAACTAAAAAGGCAGAAACACATCTCTTTGCGATGAAAAATCATGTGCCTAAATGCATGTTTTGATGATCATAAAACAGTGAATGCACGAACTTTTTTGTTGATATTTGATCATGTCATGGCGGTTTGCAGGGGCGGGAAGTCAGGTCAGCACTATCTCAGCAAGCTCGCGGACAAAGCGATGAATGGAAAACCAGCAGCACATGCAATCACAAGCCAAGGAAGCAGCGGAAGTCACAGTGATTCATCCGATTGGGTTCCCCATCCACGCACGGGGATTTACTTCCCGAAAGGACAGGAATGGGTGATGGAGGACATACCTCATAGTGCAGGTTTCCCTGGAACCGTTTGCTGGTTCCGGAGTATTGACGGTGTCGACAAGCCAGACCCTGATGTCCCCTCTGAGCATTATGTCCAGTCCACTCTTTAAGCTTTAGCTAAATGCTTTTGGAGCATTTGTAACCTGCACTATAACATGTATAAATGTAAAAATACTCAGCTGTGACTGCAGCTCTAGCTTTGCTGAAAGAAGACTGAATGAAAAAAAATTGCACTAGCAATGGTACAAGCTCCTTTCTAAACACACATGCCTCTCAGTTGGTGTACATCGAGAAGGTTGAGATTACAAGATCAGTAAAAACTTGACATACATATAGAACTTGACTGTGATGAAACATGAGCACACTAGTAACATACAAGTCGGATGAAATCCTTGCATATATAATAAGACACAGGCAAGCATACAACAAAGTCATCATTGCAAAGCAGAGTTTTCTTGCCTCCCAAGTCTCACTGGTTAACAAGAGTGATGGCGGTTCTACAGTATGGACACTCTCCAAAAGTCTGAACCCATACAAGTAGGTACCATGAAACCTGTGATGGCAAGGCATTTTTACAAGCCTGTTACCATGAACGTAACTCTCCAAGCAAATGCTACAATTGTCTGATGATTTTGTCAAGGTGTTCCCGTCTTTTTTACCCCCATCTATACCTCAAGGTGCAAAGCTGCAAAACTGTCCATTGATAGTCCAGGAGACTTCCTTTGTCAATTTTCCCACCAGTCCGGTATTTTGGGAGAACCTCTGGCTCTTCCTCTCGTTCTCCCAAATCTTGGAGTTTCACTAGGTTTTCCTCAGGCAAGTCCTCCTGAGGTTATTTTTCAGAGTCTTCTTCTGGTCCATACAGTTCATGAATAACTCTATTTGCTACCATCTCGAAATTGACGATTCATTTCTCATCTCGAAGAAACAATCTTTTGTTAGATCGCTCATATTTACGTGGTCTTTTATCCTTTGGCAAATCAAGGTAACTTATCATCCCAATATTCCAAATCAATTCAGTTTGACGGGGAGAAGAAATTATTACTACTTGGAAGATGGGATGACCGATGTCATCATCAATCCTTTTTAGCATCCGTATATCCCTTCTCTACTTGTTAAAGTGAACTTCAATGTTCTCACCAGCAGTGAACTTCAATGTTCTCACCAGCTTTTTCCCACGAAGGCTCTTGTAAACACACTCCTGGTGGTAACCTCTGCTTCTAGTTTTCACCATCCTGACCAAGGTAAACCTGCATCAGATGTATGCATAGTGTCACTGATGCAAGTTTATCTTGGTCAGGATGGCAAAGACTAGAAGGAGAGGCCAACCGGGTGCGTGTTTACAGGAGTCGTTATAGGAAAAAAGCAGGTGAGAACATAGAAGTTCACTTTAACAAGTTGAGAAGGGATATTCGAATGCTAAAAAGGATTGATGATCCCATATTCCAAGTAGTAGCAATCTTGATTATATTGGGATGATAAGTATCTTGATTTGCTAAAGGATAGAGGATCATCTAAATATGAACGACCTAACAACAGATTATATATGTGGGATTGGAAATGGATCGTCAATTTCGAGATGAGTTATTCACAAGTTGTATGAACCAGAAGAAGATTTTGAAAGTGAACCTGAGAGGGACTTGCTTTAGGAGATTTGGGAGAATATGTAGCAGAACCAGAGCAAGCTTCTCTCCCCGGCCTGCGGAGACAAAAATTTAAATTGCCAATAAAATATTGACAAAATATTCCATCGAGGAAATGCATCAGGAAAATTAAGAAAGATATGTGAGCAAATCAATGGTGGGAAAAGTATTCCATCGAGGAAACAGAGTGGTCCCTATAAACCACCCAAACAGATCCACCCCGTACAGCCATACAGGTAGTTCTTAATTCTCCCCTCTCAACATAGTATTACCAAACAAGTGTAAAATCATTCAAACCTAAACAAGTGGCCGTTCTAAGAAGCTCTCAAAGCGAGCATCCACTTTCCAAGCACCAACCTGGAACCTGATACTGATACCCCTAATATTTGGAGAAGCCTCTCGCTTGCACGCAATGCTGCTCTAGAAAGCCTGCTATTGTCATTGTAGTCATATATAGACCCTTGACTGAGATCAGGCCTTGCAGAAGAATCGCTGACACCACCGTCTATTTGAGCCGATGTACAGCCTCCCTGAACATCATGGCTTGATAAGTTAACACAATTTTTTTTAGTTAATATTATGAAGACTACGTTTACATGGCGCTCGATCTCCCGAGTTAACCATGATTTCAATTCTCGAACCACCATGGATCGGGAACACAAAACTAAGATCCCCAACCCCACAGGCCACAACAGTTAATGAGTCTGATCCAATTTCAAATTAAGCCAGCTACTTTGGATCGTAAGCACTCCAAAGTCCAAAGTCGCTATTCAGTTACCATGATTACACCGACATCAGGATTTAATCAGGCATCAATTCCTGGTGGTAAATACACCACAACTTTCCACAATTTTCCTCACCCTCAGCATAATCACACAAGCAATCACTCCCAGATCAGTGCAGAAACCTCAATGCCCATTCCAATTTATCCGTCATGTGAGGAGTTGAAACGAATTCCAAAATATCCTTTGTTTGAGATGATTTAGACAAAAATTCAAATCTCTTGTCAATTTTACTTATATATTTATTGACGTATTCAATGTTATTAAACAATTTATCATTAACAAAGACAAAAATAAAATTTCCTTCCGTCATCAAAATTTCTTAATAAGTGTCAATAAAATTTCTCGGTCAAATCAATCAAGTAAATCCCAAAAGCGAGTATCTAGAGATACAGGGAGCCTCACCGAGACCGTGGAGCGAGAGCGAAACAGCCAAGTGTCATCGCGATCGTCGAGGGAGAAAATATCGCCGACGCCAATGGTGAGAGTAATCGAGCCGCCGACGGCGGCGACGGGCGGTAGCGGAAAAGGAGGCGAGGAAGGAATCGGTGGAAGTTCGATGCACTCCTCGCCGCCCGCCTCTCCTGCCGGTGCTGAACAGCGCAATTGCATAATGTTACGTCTTCAGTTTGCCCAGCGATCAACTAATGTCGATAAAATTCTCATGCTCGATCTTTCACAAGTTAAGATCGTATCAATTGTATAAGATTCATACGAACGTGTTACATGACTTTGATGCCACTTAATTAAACAAAGACTAACAACATAGAAAAAAACATAATACTATCACTGTTTCATAAAACATACAACATTCATCACGTATATTATAAAGTTTATCGCGTTACGAATAATTAAGAAATGATCAAATAATATTTTTTTTAAGATTTATCGTGAAATATAAAAAATGGTTTAAGTTGCGTGATTGTAATACCCCGAAAAATTGATATTAAATATATTTAATATATTAATAAATAAACGGATAAATATAACGTTAAACGAAACATTATGTGTTAACGAACGAATAAAAATAACAAGCACGTAACATTATAACGTAACGTTATAAATGTGCAAATAATATAACAAATACTTATCGTTAAAACATAACGTTATAACGATATAACGTATGTATTTAATAAACGTATGCGTTAAACATAATAAACGTATAATGTTATAACGTAACGTTATAATGATATAATAAACACATTTGGGCTAATAAAATACGATCCCGAAGACATTCAAAGATTCTTGACGAAACAAACGTCATTAAATTAGAAATAATTTTATCTAGTTACGGATATATTTTTCGATAATATAATATAACGAAACATAGATAAAAATAGACTGACAATAATAAAACGAGGAAACAAATTCAAATTATAAACACATATCATACCCCTTCCATTTCCCTTTCATCCTCTGCAAAGCTGCACTTCTGCATATCGACGCCGACTCCTTCTTACTTCCCCGTGCACTCCAGCCTACCAGAAATCATGCCGCCACGAACACCATCACACCACGCTTCACATCACCATCATCGTTCTTCTCTCCTCTCCCCTGGTTTCATCATCTCATTAACACAACCTCACCATCATTTGCACTTTTATTTCCCTTTTTCCGCACTACTCATCATCAGCATCATTTTCCTTCTCCTCCTTCTCACGACCAAATCAAAACAAGCCCACCACCAGGCACCTTCATCAACCACGATCATCATCAGCCACCAAACACCACCTTCTCAACACCATTATCGCCGTACAATCACCACAACCGAGTTAACATCATCACCATCCGTCGCCAGCTAATCACCATCATCATTCACCCTCAAACAAGCAGCAGGACGACGTAAAGGAGTGGGACGTGTTCAAGGAAAACGGGGGAGGACAGCAGCGAGATCATTCCGAGGAGAAACAAACACGATCAAAGGTAACCTAACCCGAGTCGAGACGTTTATATTCGTTATGATCTGGATTTCTGTTTGTATGCCTTCGGATCACATATTAGCATGATACATATATAAGCAGACTAAGTATATGTGGATGTGATGAGAACGAACAGAGTTGTGTACGTCTGACGAAGAAGAATGCAGCGGTTGGTATTTCAGATCAGTCGCGGCCGCGACAAGGAACAGGCAGCGCCCACGACACTAGTTGCGCCCGCGACGTTAGTCAACTTGCAAAAGATACCTTTTCGAGGTCAAAACTAGCCTCAAACCTCAACCTTAGGGTTTGATCATGAATGTTTGGGTATAAATATACCTTTAAGAAACATTAAAGATCTTGCATGCGACCATGCGACGTGGTATTTGAGGTCGGGATGTATTGACTCACCATGACTCGTGAATATTGCGGTGATTCCAACAAACCAAACTATGCACAACTATATTTTTTAATAGACTTTTATGTTCATGTATATATGTATGATAGTGTCATGTACGTGTATGTGTGAGTTTTAAGTAAGTAGGGGCATATAGGATATGCGAGCTATGGCTTCCTGTTTTATGGTTTCTACTTCTTGCTTTCTGTTTTATGCTTTCTGCTTTTCTATTTCCTGCTTCCTACTTTCTGTTTTCTCCTTCCTGCTTCCTACTCACTGTTTTTTGTTTCCTACTTCCTGTTTTCTGTTTTCTGTATTCTGCTTCCTGCTTCTTGCTTCCTACTGGCTGCTTTCTGTTTTCTACTTTATACTTTCTGCTTACTGCTGTTAAATCTATAAGTGTATTTGTGACATACAATATTTACGAATAGAAACAAGATATTAAACGTAAATATATGACCATACAAAACTGTATTCGGGATCAAGATACTGTCTGACGTGTTTAGTGTGGGGACATTGCTGGGATTATAACAAATCGAATCATACGGAACAATGCTTTGCAAATAAACAGTATACAAAACTATGTTTTTCAAATAAACCACTATGTTTGTAAACATAAATATCAGTGATTATAATGTATGAATGGTATCAAATAATCTCATCATAAGATACACTAAAGGATGTACTAGAACGAGTTGGAGATTACATAGCCTGGCGATACGAATGAACGAAATACGAACCAACAATGAACGCATGTTCAGATATAAAGGTTGAACACTGTACATGTTCTATGGATTGTCAAGTCATGTGTCGTACTCTCATGAATGTGGTCTAGAGATTGAGCCCGACACTGTCATCATCTCCTTATGCTGAAAACTGTTGTGAAGGAGGTCGAACGTGATGTCCCTTATTAGAATTTTATCGAATGTCAAGTGAAAGTCATTGAGACTGAAACTCTGGCCAAACTTCTTGAGTCATCGTCACGGGTGAACTGAAACTAGTTAGGAAGTGTTAGACAACCCCCATCTTCTTAGCATGCATGTAACAGCTTCAACGCCAGACGTGACGAGGCCACTGATACTCTTTACAGGGAGGTCTAAATCAATCCCAATTAGAGGCAAATAGAGCCCGGTTGAAATGCACTTTATCCACTAAAGTATAATACGACGTGCAATCGATACAAGTATGTATTGAATCAACGGATTCTTGTACTCCGGTTGACAATTGACGAGTCTTGTAATCCGAGTTTGTTGAAAACTCTCGAGTCATGGACCCATAATAATAACAATGAACATGAGAAATGTGAAACCATACTCACATATAATATGACATACCTATTTTCTATAAAAGTATAAGTGTTTTACTGATACTCATCGATTCATCATAGTCGGGAGAGTACCCTGCAAATGCGAGGCTGTAATACCCCGAAATTTGGATATTAAATATATACAAATATATATAGCGCTATTTAAGAATATAACGATATAACGATATAACGTTATATTGGTATAACGTATGTTTTTAACAAATACACGTATTAAATATAATGTACGTGCGACGTTATAACGTAACGTTATATATATCGTAACGTTATGAAACAGATTTCTCCACGTG
>JAOVYX010008687.1:0-35006 GCA_035668315.1 Drosera spatulata | reverse complement strand
AACTTGGCTGTTGGTATCCTTCCACATGTTGATAACTTTGCTCATATTGGAGGATTTATTTCTGGATTCCTTCTTGGTTTTATTTCGTTGATACGCCCACACTTTGGGTGGGTGAGACAAAAACATGCTCCTCCTGGGTATATCGTATCATCAACCAAATCAAGGCACAAGCCTTACCAATACGTGCTTTTGGTCGTATCTACATTACTTCTTATAGCTGGGTAAGATTTCAAGCCTTTTATTAGTTGAGGCCAATGACTTGTTATACTGTAGTACTTATCAGTTATCACCCTGTTATTGCTTCAGACACCTTAGGTCGAAGTATAGAGATTCTTGAACTCGCTTTGCTTTCTACGGTTCTGGATTTAAGCATTTGAGTGAGGAATATCGAACAGTTCATCAGGCGACTGCCTAATAGCCAGTCCATTGTTTTCATACTGTTTATGGAGAATTGCTAACTGTTCTTCAGGTTTTCTGCCTTGTTCGTTATGGTACTCAAAGGTGTCAATGGCAACACTCACTGTTCCTGGTGCCATTACCTGAGCTGTGTTCCGACATCTTTATGGAGCTGCAAACCACAGCAAGTCTTTTGCGAGGTAACTGATTGTTTAAGGCGCTGGAAAAATACCTGTGACAAAACTTGTTGTCTTCTGTTTTTCTGGTTAAATTGAAGTGAAATATCTTTAAACTGTTACAGGGGTCTTCGAAGAGAATCATGTGAATGATTTTCTCTATTGCATTTGGTTAAATTCATGAATACTGACATCGTTTTCTTTTTCCTTTTCTTTCTTTCTTTCTTTTTTTTTTTTCTCTTTGTGGCTGCAGTCGAGTTCTGTTGGGAGCAGTCTCAATATCACATGCCTAAGCAACGGGCGGAGCCACTTATACAATATGACGGATGGAAACACTTCCCTGGTTCGGCAGCTATGCTCTCTGCTTTGCAGTTAGCTAATCAATAACGAGATGAGGCTCGTCTGTCATCAAGCAACTGTTCTTCATTCATGTTGTAACGTTGCAGGGAGCATTGTTGTACTGTTGTATTCATGTAATTTTCAAATCAAGAGGTCCCCTCTCATGTGTTGCATTCTATTTATTCTTTCTTGTCGCTGTTAACATTGATAGGCTCTGTAATGCACCTTCACAATAGTTGCCTGAGAATATGATGTGCCGTTTGCTTGTAACCCAGTGTTTGTATGATTGTGTACACTAGAGAATGAGATGACTATAGTTTTTGCGAAAAAAGTGACGGCAGGCCTTTATTCTTGTCATAATGCAGATGTATGGCTCATGGACAATCAGCTTTTGCTGTGTAAGTGACTGAATTTGTACTCACTGTTACTCTATTATGCAAAGAACGAAGCTAACACATTGTATTGTTATTCAGAAAGATGGTTTTTCAAGTTGGGTTTAGTAGATGGCTTACACAGCGAAGTTAATACATTATGAGCTCTCATTGTCCCATAGCTCTAACCTCATGTTATAACGACTGTTTTAATTTTTATCAACTTATAAGGCATCATAAAGATTATGTATGATGTTAATCATTAATTCATTTTTTATTGATAATAGTTTATAATATGATTTAAAATTTTTAAATCAATAGTAACTAGTGTGAGTCATAAGATCGTTCCAAGACAGCATCGATGTTCAAGCTAACAACTTCAAAATGGACAAAATTGTAGCAAACTAGCGTAAAAAGCCCACCTCGAGAGGAAAAAATATCCAATTCATACCGTTATCATCAGTATAAATGTGGGTGGTGGATCACTGAAGCTACCCTCTTCCGATCAACGATTCATTTTAAGCGTCCGAACTCCGATCAATCCCTCGACGTTGCTGGTTTCGTTCTCTGTTTCTATTCATCTGGTATTTGTTCTTCCCCTTTCTATCCTCCCTTCAATTCCATATTTTGATCGAATTCGATTCAATTTTGCGCCGATTCAATCGGAGAATTTTTCTTAGAAAATAGATGGAATTATGATTGAGTTGCTGATTTTCATTGTCCGATTGATTGTTTGTGGTTTTTGTTGTCGATTTACTTGATTGTTGGATAGAATTCCTGTTCATTAGGGTTTACTATTGTTTCGTGTACTTCACCTTGATTGAGTCATCGTTGCTGTGAAATTCGATGGTGATGAGGAAATGATGGTGAAATGGTGAAAGGGGACTATTCAATAACCCTAGTTGTTTTGCGGCTGATTGTTCATCATGAAGGTTATGCTGATTGAATTTGATTATTGCCTCGAATATCCATTTCTTAGGGTTTCTATGGTTTAGGTGTGCCGCCCCTCACGAACTACCATTCCTGTGATTTTCAAATTTTTTTCTTGTTTGGTGAAAATTTTCAATGTTTTTTATACTATTTATATTCTAAGAATTAGGTTTTCATTGTTAATGTGTGCTGATATATTCTCGATTCTTCTCACCTTTTCATCTCCCACTCTGGGTGAGGCAGATAATGGGCCTTCACTTCCCAGTTTGCTTCCTTGATAAACGACACGGATACCCCTGATCATGTTCTCACCAAGGCTGTTATATTGACTTTGAGCCAGCCTTTCATATGACACTGTTGCGTACTCAGACTATGCATTTGATCCGAGTTAATGTTGGAGAAGTTTGGAGAGGATCTCTTGTGGTATTTATTGATTTGGTGAAGGCCTAGCATGAATTCTGTTGCAGGAGTACTTAGGTAGATGTTCAGATAGAGAGGCTTGCACATAGAGTGAGAATGACTGGAGGCATGGAGTGTACTCCTATGCTTTGAGTAGTATTGAGCACATAAGTGAATATGCACTAATTCATGTCACGGGTTTCAGTGAGAGTAATGGTTACAAATCTTGGATGGTTATATTAATTGGATGGCACTTATAAGATTGAGTACCTCAGGGTTTTTTGTGATGATAGTAAATTTCTCTATTACACTAGTACACAGTTCTCAATATTGGAGGGAAATAATATTAATCCAAAGGATAGGCATACGGTGAATATATGATAAGGGTCAGATGCATGCATAGTGACTACATGACATAACCTAAGTAGCATGGAGAATCTTGGAGATGCCAGGAAGTTAAGAGTTGTATGGGTTAAGTACACGGTTCTGAATGTTGCACGATATGGTTGATTAAAATCCAAACTATTGTGAAATATATAATGATCACGTGGATGTGGGTAGTTATAGCAAAAGATAGCAATGACAGTATGGATAGTTTGGTGACAGTCGGTAGGAGTTACACCAATTAGGAGAAGCTTAGAAGGATATCTAAAAACCGGGTCATGTCTACATAGGCCACAGGTTAGTAGGTTGTTAGTTGATCAGATTGATATTTGTGTCAATTACGACTTATGCTGTGTAAAGACTTAGGAGGGAGATTAAAAACATGGTATCAGTTTGTTAGGTTAGAGAGAATTTGAATTCTGAACTTGCTATGTGGTATAATAGCGACATGTGCAAGTAAATGCTTTTTTATTGATTCCATCAGGTAAGCTCTAGATTTAATGTTTCTTGCTGGAGAATCTGTTCTTATTATGCAGATCAGAGTCGTCTTTTTGGTGCTGTGAAATTCTGACGTTTCTCAACTCTTAACTCAGCATTTGAAATTTTTTTTCCTTTATTATTTTTCCCTTATTGGGGGTGAGTTTTCTCTTTCTTTTCTTGGGTAGACTCATGTTTGTTCGGCGTATGCCAGTGTTGTCATTATCAGTTGTTAGCATTATGTACAAGATTTCTATTTATGAATTATCACCATCTCTTGGCTTGAACTTATTCGTTCATTTATTAAGTAAAAAAAAAAACTAACTCACATGTTTGTTTTAATTTCTTGCTAAAGTCAAACTTTGTGCCTTAGTTGAAATTTTTAAGGTACCAATAATACACTACTTCTTTCTTTTTCATGAATGGGAAATATCTGCCTCATTTTTCTCTTGGAAATTCACCTTGGAATGCCTAGTCTTGAACTCTAAGGTTTTAGAAATCTGTTTTCGCTATACACATGGAAATGGCTTTGATCTCCTGATTAACTGGTTCCTCTCAATGAGTTTTAGGTTTGTCCCTTTATTCAGTAACATGAACTTAAAACAGTGTTGTTCATCATTCTGGAATTATAACCTGAGTCACTCTGTGCTGTGGTAATCTCATTGTAGCACTGCTTGAGAATATTTGACTCTGTTGCTTTTATTGATCATTGTTGGTTGGTGATGGATGATTTCTTGCTGTATATTCCCCTGTTTTTGTAATAATATAAAAGAAAAAGGAAAAATCTTAATCTTTTCATTTCCCCCCATTGGACATTTATTAGTAAGTTGTTGCAACAAGGGCTGTCAAACTTCATCATATACATTTCTCATCATGCTTTTCTTTTCAAAAAGGTGTGGAGACTTCTTTTTCATTAACAGTATAGATTTGCTGATCTTATATCTGCATTTCTTTTACTTGGAGTAAGCCCTTAGTCGAATGTCCTGGTCACATTTTCAGGTTATTAGTTTTACTACTGGTATAACTTCTCGAGCGACTTCAAGTACTGTGTACAAGTAGGATCCCAAATTCCAACAGAATCAAAAAACATTGTAAGTTTTTGTAATATTGATTTCCTAATACTTGGCAATGAATTATATTTTTTTGTTTCCTTGTCTCTGAAACATTTTGAGTGTCATTCCATGCACCTCTTCTTCCCCTGATAAATTGCCTCGGCATTTATCAGGTGGTGAATATTACCTATTTCTATTGCTTTAATGTTATGAAATTTGCCTCATGCTCACACCATTAAAAAAGACCCAAGTCTGAGTTATATGTCAGTACTAAAACTATTACGTTGTAGGACATATTTGACTACGCTACTAAGTTGTTTTGTGGGGGATTATCTTTTCATAGGAGCTTGGTGCTCTCCGAGTCTGTGTATGCTCTAGGGAAGTCCAGATGACTGCATAGTTGAATCTCGTCTAGGCGAGATACTATCTTGCTCTTGGTTTGTCACTTGAGCCACTGAGTACTTAGTCCTAGTTCATGTCTGTATCTTTTGCTGCAGACCATGGTAATTGCAAAAGGCAAGGGTAAAGCTGATGCTTCGAAAGCAAAAGCCAGAAAAGTGACCTCTTCAACCGATGTTGAGAGGGCGAATGCTGCACATACACCAATTAAGACTATCACAGAAATTGAGACTCCTCAGCCTGTCACAACAGAGACGAGCTGTGAAGAATCTGTTGGTGTTTCTGGAAATAATGCTGAGGGAGAGCACTTGAGTGAAGGGATGGAAGAGGAAAACGAAGAAGCTGAGGAGATGCTGCATGGAGAAGAGAAAAAATTGAATGTTGAAGAAAATGATGATGCAGACTTGGTGAACTCAGATGGATCTGGTGGTGCTCTTGGAATGGTGCTAGAGAAAGCTGACAAAGCTCTGGTGGGAAGTGGAAATGCACTTAACACCACGGTTGACGGATTGATCAAGGAATATATAAATAATGTGTTGTATAAAGAGAAAGATCCATCGAAGAGCGGAGAAACAACAGATGTTATTGAGCCAAATACCGATGCATCCTTGTTAGTTTGTGACATGAAGGGAGAAGATGTGACCCGAAACTCTACCAACATAACAGGAGAAGCAAAGGGTACTGCTTTAGTGCAGGCTGGTGGGGTTTCGAGAAATAAGAAAGTAATGAAGGTCAAGAAAATAATCAAAAAGAAGGCGGTGGTGCAGAAACGAAGGGTGGCCCCTGAAGGAGAGGCAGAACCACAACTTTTGGATGAGAATAAACCGGATGATGAATCAAAAGACAGTAGCTCTAGTGCAAAGGTCAATCAAGAAGAAAAAGTTGAGGCAGGACATGTGGTATCCATGTTGGTTCCTGAATCCGACACCAAGAAAGAGAATGTGGCCCTTCATCCTACCAGCAATGGAGGAGAAGCAAAGGGAACTGCTACTTCGCTGGTGGGTGAGGGTTCTGTAAATGAGAAGGTAAGTAAGCCCAAGAAGATTCTGAAGAAGAAGGCAATTGTTTGGAGACGGAAGGTGATCCCTGGGAATGAGGGGGAAGCACAACCCCTGGATGCAAATAAGTCTAAAGATGAAGTAAAAGGCTCTAGCCCGCGTGCAAAGGTGAATAAAGAAGAAAAGTCCGAGGCAAGACATTCTGATGTAGTCAGTATATCCAAGAAAGCTGGCACTAAGAAGAAGGTACAAGGTCCTACTGAGAAGGGTACAGAGAAGGGTGGTGACAAGTCTGAAAAGTCTGGTTCAGACCAGCCTCGCGCTGAAGGCAATGTAAATGACGTGCGGCCCGTGGATGCGGAAGAGAATAAGAAAGAAAAGTGTGAGGATGGACTGGAAAATCCCGGGAAGAGGGACATAACAGAAACTGATAAAACAGAAGTAAACGCCAATTCTGCTAAAGGCAAGGATAAGGCAGAAACGTCGAATAAGAAGTTAGAAGCCAAAACAAAAAACAAAGGAATGATATTTATGTGCAGTTCTAAGACTAAGCCAGACTGTTATCGTTACAAAGTGTTGGGCTTACCTGCAAGCAAGAAGGATGTGGTTTCCAAGATCTACAAAGGGATGAGACTCTTTTTATTTGATGTCGACCTGAGGTTGCTGTATGGGATTTACGAAGCTGCTGGACCTGGGAGCTATAGTCTTGAGCCCAAGGCTTTCAAGTCTGATTTTCCTTCACAGGTCAGTTCCGATTCATCCTTGTTATCTTACTGATCTACACTGCTCATTAAGTTCTTAAAATATTGGAAGGGATGGGGAGGCTTATTTCAACAATTGTACATGAATTGCATGTAGGAGTGTGCCTAGACCTAGTTGCGCTTCATTTCCATTTGGAGATATGCAGAAAAAGGATGGTGCTCATCTTGGGAAAATGCTCATTTGGAGATTTTGACTGGGGTTTTTCTAGATAATGCAAGCAGGTGAATAAACTATTTTTAGAGGTTTAAAACATGAGCTTGCGCAACCTCAAGAATTGATCAGTCCACTGCTTCATGTAGATAACAATATTTAACCAATATTTTTGTCATGATGGAATAATATATTTTATAAACTTGTATAGTTGTACTTCCTTCATCCCGAATAAATTATAACAGGTTGACTTGATACGAGTAGTAAGGAATTCATTGATTTCTTGCATTTTTTCCTTTATACCTTTTATGAGTTGTATTAGTAAGTTGATGAGTATGAATAATGTGTAGAGGGTTAGATTTGTTGTTGGATAAAGGGAGGAAAAAAATGCTGATGGAGATAATAGTGATATACACTAGGGGTAGTTGATATATTGGATACAAAAAGCGTTGTAATTTATATAAGAGGATCAAATTTAGTAATGTATCGTAATATATTGTGGACGGTGGGAGTATTATATATTATAATCTTTTTTCTTCTTGCCTTGTTTTGGGATCCAAGGGAAATGGATCGGGAACATCCCAATTATAAACTAGTTCGCTTTGGAGTACTCTACCACTTTGGCCTAATTATTTGACGGATTTGGTTACTTAAGCTTTTTAGTCTAAGCTAGTTTTTATTAAGATGAGTCATGTAATTGTCCCAGTAGTTAAGCGGAGTTGACCCAGTGATAAGCCGCTCCTCTCCTAACCGTGAGGTTAGGGTTCGACACTTAGGACATCAGAAAATAGCCTATCTATGTAAAAATAAGGATAAGGTTTGCATGCGTCACTCTGTCTTACAGGGTTGTTCTCTCCACACTCTGCACTTGTCGAGATTATGTGGATATATTCCTTTACTTTCATGTAATTGTCCCTATCATTGTAGGATTGGGCTCGATGGTGTTGAAACCTAATCATTGATCAAGTCGGTCGATTTTCGTAGAGCATTATACAATTAACATTTTTAAAGATACTTTACTAAGTTGTTAGCAATGTCATATGCAAATGCTCCGTCTTACTATCATGAAAAAGGCCACCATATTTTATTCTATGAAAAAGCTTGATTTTGGAGATAATTATTCTCTTTATTATTGGACTTTGATCAAGATGGATGAACTTGATGGTAAATAATTCTTTCCTCGATAATGTGATCATGGGTTTGACACTCGAAAATGTGAAAGAGTTTCCCTATCATAATATTACGGCAGGGTAAGATTAAGTACATCTCGCGCTTCCGAGATCCTGTACTTGTCAAAATTATTCAGGCTGCCTCTTTAATGTATGACTTTGAATCACTTGGATGAATGCATTTATGATTGTGAACTATGGCATGTTACTTTTTGTTGCCTACTTTGAGTCGCTTGAAAGGGTTGGCTCGGTGATAAAATCTTCTTTTCAATGATATGTTCAAGGGTTCGACACTCCTTGAAGCCATTCGGAAATAATCTATTTATTATAATACTATGATAACCATAAGATGCATACATTTCGTGCTCCCACGATCCTGTATTTAACAGGATTATTAGGGTGGTGGTTGTTTCCAATGCCTTTGACTTTGAGTCCTTTTTGATGAATGGTCTTGTGGCATGTTTTCATTTCGTCTAGATTTTTTTCTTTTTTCTTTTTAGTTGAGAACTTGGAAAAATGGTATGTCAAGTTGACTACCCGTTGAAATTATGCATTAGTGACTATACTCTCTTGCTTAAAATCACCTTGGTTGAAAATTGACACCCAATTAGATGGTCGATGTAAGGTTGGCAATTGATCACGAAAGTGTTAACTTTTAGAGAATAAGATTGGACTATTGATCAGACACTTTTGTCAAGGATTGACAGTATTATCTTGGTCAGAAATTCAATTCTCGCAATGAGCAACCTATCAATTAGCCAGGTAAAGCTTCTTTACATATTTTTATTTATGAGATCTCTTTTTAAATGAGAGTCTTTGGCGTCAAATTTGTTGACAAGTTGGTGAAGTGTCGATTGCTCGATGCCTTTACCGGATAAACAAAGTATGTGATGAGGTTGAAACCGAATAATCCCGATGTTCTAGGGAGCCTCGATGCTTAGGAAACATCTTACAATCACTAGACCAACAGATTTTTTTTGTCTAAGGTTATGAGCTGATCAAACTGACTTACGAGTGATTTGCAAGAAAAGTGATGGATTATCAAATATTCTTATGAGGTTGAATAAGCGATAGTCTTGTATAATTAAGGGTATTTTTGGTATCGTTGATATTTCTGATTTTTTGTTTTTGTTTCACTGGCTGATGAAATAGAAACGTTTGATATCGATTTTTGTTTCTCCAACGACATATGTATAAAACAAAAAATCATGTTTCTAGTTTCTGTTTAATCCGAGTAAAACATTTAATATTCCTATAACAAAAAAAATATCTTGTAAAGTGTTTTTTTTTTTCCTTTTGTTATTGGTTTTTTGTTTCTGTTACTAGTTTTCGTTTTCAAAATTTTGAGCACTGATATCAGACACCCCCTAATGTGTTGGTTTGTGGTCGTAGTCTATGGTTTATGCATGCTTAGCACATCTGGCCGTAGGATGTGAACGCTTTAAAAATTTCTGAAAGTTCTCATGGAGTCATCAGCACCTTAATGTACTTTTTGATGAACGGCTCCCTTGGAACAGTTGTGTAAATTTTCTAGCTGATTTTCTAAATCAGCTGAAAATGTCGAAGAAGAAATGCCTTGTCCTAGTGCAAAGTACGAGTAGTAATTTTACACTCTAGTTGATTTGGGTTCTTGGGATTTATCTGTATCAGGTTCGCTTTACGGTGCTGGAAGATTGTTTGCCTGTAGCAGAAGAGAAGTTCAAGAAGGTGATCAAAGATAACTACTACGCAAGGAACAAGTTCGGTTGTGAGTTAAGCTCTGAGCAGGTGGAGTATTATTACTAGGAAAAAGTTGTCTATGAAAAAGGGCAATAACTTTTCAAGCTTCAGCGTGGACAACAAAGTTCATAAATTTAACATCTGGCAACCTTTCTTTATCAGGTGAAGAACTTGTGCAAGCTTTTCCAAGCTGGGAGCAAAGGCAAGGGCAAGGGCAAGGGCAAGGGCATAAAACCCCAGAAAGCAAGTGGAAGGGACAGAATACCTCTAGCTTCATCATCGAGAAAGCGGGATAGGAGTAGAAGAAGGATTGAAGATGAACCTGGGCATCATCATGTGGACCGAGATAAAAGTTATAAGAGACGGGCAAACGATATAGAGTATGAAAGAAGGGCAAGGGATCATGGTTATGATAGACGGGGAAGGGATAATAGTTATGAGAGACCGGCACGGGACATAGGCTATGAGAGACGAGCAAGGGGTGAAGGTATGCATGACATGCATCATGACTGGCACCCTCTACCTCATGAAAGGACGGAGGCCTTTCTTCCTGTAGTTGCTGCCCCTGTTCCTGTGCCTCACTTGACTCAAGCCTTGCCCCCACCGCGGGGTCTGCAGTATGTTTATGGCGACACCCCTCGACCAGACGCTTACCTTCAAGGTGTGGCCTATGAGTGGCGTGATTATGGTCCACCCGTGCCTCTTGATGCATATAGGCATGACCACAGTCTTCCAGGTTTAGAAGCGAGGGGGTTCAGGGATGAACTTGAGCTTCGTGGTCCCTATGATGCTCATAGAGAGCCACGAGCATACTTGAGACCAGTATACCATGGTACTGCTGCCGTGCAGGATCCTTATGACTACCCTCCAGCTGAGCATCACTGGCGTGTTGGAAGGCCTGGTGTCTACCATGACGTAGACCCCTTGTATCGTCGATATTGAGAAGATGTCTTGGATGACTTATTTTATGCGACATATTGCCCAGTGTACGTCTGTACAGTTCCAGTTGCACATGTTCAAGAGAAGTCATAGCCTGGTGGACATCTTCAATCCATTCGGAGTTGGTTGCGTTTGGTTTCTCCTTGGACCATTTCCTTCCAATCTCGAATGGCATTTTGCATGCCAATCTGGAGTATGTGTATCTGACATTGCGGCGACTTTCATAGTTCCTTGAAACCTATATCCGCTTCTTTCAGTCATACGTTGGTTCTTATGTTGGTTCCAGCAACAGACTTGTGTTTGTTAAGCTATTAATTAACGTTCGGGAACTCTGGTTTCTGGAGAAATTGAGATGTTGGAGGCATCGATATTCAATTGACCAAATCCCATGAGTGTGCGCGGGTCTTTGTTTGCCACGGTTCTTATCGTGGATGGTATCATAATCTGAGATGAATTTTCTTTTGGTTTCTTTTGGTTCTCCTGGAGCAGATTTGCGACTACTGTTCTGAGTTTGGAGCAGTCAGCTCGTGGGATAGTGAGCTGGTGATGGCGCGTGGTGGCTTAGGTTTCAGGGCACAGATTTTGACTCTTGCAGTCAATTTTGGAGGAAACGTTGGTGCGACCAAAGTACTAGAAATGGTGGAAGGTTGAGTTGGAGCGTCAAGTTGGATTCCCAACCTAAACTTCAAGTACTTGAAATTCCTTCTTGTCAGCATGTTGGTTGACGCCAAGGTTTGTACATTAGGTCGCATCAGTCGATTATAATCGTGTCATGTGAACGGCAATACATAGTATTATCCTTGTTGTCTGTTATAATACAACAGGGATTGCTTACTGTTGTCTTCATTAGGTATCGAACCTCCCAATGTTGGGGACGGATTGTTTATCAATTAAATCAATTTTTGTTGACACCATGGAATGACGTTGACATCCTAAAGAGATGTCATCTTGACCTGTTTCAAGATGGAGTTTAGTCTACACGCACATACCGTTTGTTATTAGATACTTGATGGGGAGGAGGAGGTGGGGCCTTAATTGTTGTGTACAAAATTGTTTATGCATTTGCTTAAGCAGCATCAGGCATCGGCAGACAACTTAAATGAATGGAGTGCCCACAAATGGAGGAAAAAAGAATTGGACTGCAATTCAAGGCAATGGCCATTATGCTGGTGTAAGAATGTCACCAAGTTGAGCTCGGTCATTTAGGGAATGGGCCATTCCGGTCATGGGCTCGTGAGGAAGTTTGCATTGATGGAAACTGAATTTGGGCCCTCATGGGGCCTCCGCAATCTTTGACAAAACAAGGGCATTTTCCCATGTTTGTGTTTTGGATCATATTCTTGTCTCCATTTACATACATCCTCTTTGTATAACTTTGCACGTCCTGATCTCGTGTTATGTGATTAGTGATCTAGCGTTTCTCAGAGAACATCCACAGTCTCTTCTTGTGACAAATGGTCTCTTGTAATTGCGTTTATCTGGCAACAATGAAGTCCGCCTCGATGGTGGGCCTGAAGCATGTGGGGAATCTCACAATCTAGTGGGAAAATCAGTTGGAGATAACTTGGAGTCATTTGTCGCCAACGGTGAAGGATAGCTACGTATATTTGGTTATTAAACGAAGCCAACTTGTGTTGGATGATAACATCACACACGATTTCGGTGAAGATATCGTGGGGAGTATCACATTCTCCTGTCTCGCTTTTTGGGAATAGTACATCTTCCTGACCCATATGCCTTTGTTGTATGCTTTGCTTTTGCTTCATCCTGGAGTCGAAAGGATTAGTCCAATATTAAACAAAATAATTTTTAATCATTTGATCTTGTATTCCATATTTTTTAAAATAAAGGGATTAATTTAACCCCTAATAAAATAGAGGATAAACTTATGTACATTTCACATGATTCCGAGGTTTTAATTGGCTTGATACACGTAAAATTGCCCCCCACGCCGCATATATCCCCAATCCCTCATGGATTTTGTCTCACCCCATCTTGGAAAAGTACATTGCTAATTGTGGGAGTAACTACCGCATCCTTTCATGTGGAGATATGGGCCATGTGATCTTGGAAGTTCTTGATTGCCAAACTCTTTTCATACATAGCAAAGAAAACATTAGGGACTTCTATGTACGTTGAATAATTTTGACTCCATCATATTATACGTCATCCACTTCATAATAAGTACTAGTGGCCATAATTGCATCCTCTCTTAAGTTAAGAAATAAAAACGATAGGATTTGATGGAACTCGTGCTTCAAGTCACGATGAGCATTGATATGATGTTGACGGATGCATAAGTGCAACTCTCGATCAAGTATGTGATCTCCACTAATCAAGGGAAATTAGTGGGGTTAGTACGAGAATGACCACCCCAAGCACTTCTAGTCATATTTGACACTACATGACTTTTGGTTTGTAATCATTCCTTTAGCGAGATCTACTTCATATGACTTAAGTTATTAAGTTACCACCTTTGTCAAACTTCAAATAACAAAGTTAGGGTCTTTTATACCACCCGAGAACATCAAGATTAAAAACATTATAATCTATGTGATCAAGGGTTTTACATCATCGGAAAACACCAGGATCATATATATACATGATTAATACTCATATAATTACACATGTAATAGGGAGAAAAATACGTGAGTGAGTCGTACATTTTTTATTTTATTTTTTGGTCAGCATGCATGACTATGCAAGCGTGAACCAAATATTCCTTTAAGCAGAGCAGTTTATTCGATCGTATATATGTCAATGGAGTACGGCCCTAATCACGGAAGATATGAATTCGTGCTTTTGAGTACGGTTTTTCTTCATGCAAATTGGTCGGCGACTAACCTGCTCCAAAGATTCTTGGTAGTTATGAATAAATATATCAACAAGATAAAAAATGATGGTAGTTGGTGATCAGAGCGGTGCCGTTGGCTTGAATTTATAAAAGAATATACGTAGATATTTGACTTTTAGCTTTCCAAAGTCAAAATAAAAAAAGGTTAAAAAAAACAGTGTATGGTGGATGGTGGATGGCTAACAAACTTCACGTATCAAAGTCCATGAATTTTGGTTTCACGGGTATGTGAGCCTTGGATTGCGGGGGAGTTCAAATGATCAACTTGTACGGAAAATACACAAGAAGTTTGTGTAGCATAGCGCAATGTATGATCTTTTCTTTGCCATCATCCACGAACTTTTTCTTATGTGAGTATCCATCGAAACATCAATTTAAAAAAAAAAAATTGAACGGATGATATAAGATACAACATGATAGTTTTTTTTTTAGTTTTTTTTTGTTTTGATAAAGGATACTACGTCATAGTAAGTAAGTGAGTGGGAAAAGGCACAAAGGTAAAATGGGGACGCAGAGATATGAGACAAATGCATATGGACACGAACCTCTATCCACTTTGGGCCGGATCGGATCCTCCCCCACTGTCCCGTCAAGTCAAGGAAAATTTCTTTATTGAAAAAAAGAACAACAAATAAACTTTGTAGTGTTGGGTCCAGTGGGTGGGGATGCTGGGCTGCACGTGGGGTAGGATTAGGTTTGGAAATGCAGCAAGTCTATCTATGATCCCATTTCTGTCCTTTTTCAGTTGAGTATCACCGTAACTATTCATCTCAATTTTTTTTGACTTATTTCACTACTACTAATAAAATTCTAATGTTTCTTGATGCGAGAAGAAATTCTTTCTAAAAACGGAAATTTTTTATCTTGCATATTTAGGCATATTCATTAGAAATGGAACACCCAAAATTAGTGATGTAATTCTGAATAGGTCAAGTCCCCGATCATATGGCCCATATGAAAATTCTCTCCAAATGTATTCTTCTTCCTTTTTTTTAAAAAAAAAAAAGTCCAAATATATTCTTCTTATGAAATATATACTTCATCCGTCCCAAAAAAATTATAACCGATAAATATGATATGATAATTTATTTACGTGTTATTTTTTGTTGTAAAAACGAATTTATTGCAAAGACCCAAAAAATTTGAGATAATTTATTTTTCTAGATATTAACAAAAACAGTATATTATTGATAATCGTACTTTATACAATGGATATATAAAATTTATTTATCGAAATTATAACGAAAATATATTAATTACGGATAAATTAAACCCCGACATATAAATACGTGGGGATTTATTTACAAATCCCATCAAATTCTCTTTTCCCTCTATTTTACCCAACTCTTCACTCTCCCGTCACATTTTCCCTATGTCTAACCCACTTTTTCACTCTGCCTAAGCCACTACTCCACTTTGTTTAACCCACTTCATTCTCCGTTTCTCCTAATCATTTCATTACCTTCATCATAACATTTCATCCTCTCTATCTCCTCTCATCTTCATCTTCTCCTCAAATTATTCTCACTAACCCTTTGGAATCAAAGAGACAAACAAGACGAATGAGATACAACAATCACGAGAGTATCGCAAGACTATAAGGATTAGGTATCAACACACAATACTTCACAAGGTATTCTCCGCGTGGTAAGTGAGGGTGAATCTTAAGATATAAATCAAAACGTACGGATATGTCAACCTATGAAAATTGGTTATAGGAATGACTTACTGATTTGATATGAAATTACACAGTATGAGTTAAAAGTCGAGCCCTATATCACTGAAAATGTCTTGAAGTGTAGTTTGCATAGCAGTTTATAAATCTTTATTTGGAGTTATATGTAAAGAATTATGAGCTGATTATTGAAGTAAAGTCAAACTGTCTGATCTAACAGAACATATAAACTTGAACTAATTAACAGTTATTATTGATAAGATTTTATGATAAAAAATTTATCTATATAGAAAGATTGTGAAGTCTAATTTATGAAAAAATTTACGAAATAATTTTTGGACCTGTATGCCAGAAGTTATAGATTTAAACATATCGAAATGTCAAGTTAGACAGAATTCGAAAATGACCCATTTTGATCTCGAAACAACTCCAAATATTTACTAACACTTCTAATGACGATAAATACAAAAAATCATCATTGTGAACTATTAAAATAAGTATTAAAAACTTTTCTCAAAACTTAACACCATCAAATAATACTACTATAACGGTTCTTTTTCAAGAAATACGAACAAATATGCTTAACTTCATAATGTGAACAATCATTCATAAGAATGTGTCTTAATACGCGTATCCTATTATGTTATAGGAGATGCAGATGCTGCTCATTGACACTTAAAGAAAAAGACAAGTACGTTTGTGGAAAACGGTGTTAAGAAGATAAAGTTTAGATTTATTGTGTGTGGCAATGTGTATTATTATACTATGACTATGAGTATAATAATATGAATTAAAATCTTTGGATGTAGTCACTAAATGTGACTGACATAAAATAATGACTTCAACTACTGTATGTTAATTGCTAAGTACTGAGTAGTGTGGAGTATTTTTGTATATTGTGTATTATGCATCGTACGTACTATATTATGATGAAAACTGCATGAATTTAGTTATATTTCATAAATATGTGATTGTCTATTGGGCTACTGATGTGGTGGTTGTGAAACTTGGATAGTGGAGTTACATTGTGACTAGACATGTTAAGTTGTGAAAGCCACTGATCAGAGGATATACCTGTGAATATTCACAATGCATGCATGCAACGATCCAATGAGATCGTTTTGATTTGTTGGGATACTCGGTGTAGAAGATCCAGGGTTTCAGTTAGAGCTTTACCTCCCTATTGGATGACCCATACAAAGAATATGAAAAATAAAGATTTCGACCTAAATCATAATCTGTGTACACTATGATTTTGGTATGCTCTTAGAATATTATCGGGATACTTTGCAAATGAGATATGTGGGGATGGATATTTGATTAGTGATCGGAAAAAAACGAAATGATTGCTTGATTATTTCGTGTGGTTATATTAAATAATGTTTGGTTTGCTTAGTGAGCTGTTTTTCGAGTACTGAAATAAATGATTTAGGTGATCAAACTTTTTTTTATATCTCTCGTATATCTCTTGAAAAAGGAGCCGACATGTTATTGAGCTTTTATAATTCACGATAATTTTTTTGTTTTTTTTGTTTTCTCCTTTTTAGATAATGAATATGATGATGGAGTGCACTAATAGGCGAGGATGTATCTATAAATAACTCACATAAAATATGTAAAATGTCACTCATAAGACTTAAGGAGGACTTGGTGAGATAAAAAATTATGTGTAATAAGTGTTTGTAAGCTAAGTGAACAAAATGGTTTGAGTTAATGATAATTCCATATGTTTCATATGTTTAAGGCAGGATGAATCGATTATATCTTGCTAGGACAGTGAGTCACAACGATGATAATGTCACGTGATTTTCTTTGATAAAATACAAAAAAAACGGGATGCTATATTTATCCTTTTATTTATGTGATTGGGAGGAATGAGAAATTGAAAAAAATAGGAGAAAAAATAATGGAATATGTTGTTGTGATAAAATAACTAATAAGGATATTTTGATATTTTTAATAAAAAATGTTAAATAAAATAATATTATAATTTAATTAAAATATCTAAATTAATAAGTTTATGCAATTTTTTTAAAAGGAGGGGGTAGATACACAATTTTTTTAAGGGGTATTTTTTTTAGCAGTAGAAATTATAGAGTGGTGCGCGTGGCTCGAGATGATCAAGTATTTGGGCCATGTGTAGCCCTGGTCCACAAGCCCAGGCCCATACTCATTTCAATTTTCAAAATCGTCAAACTAACCGCAAATCACGGGGTCAGGTGGGCCCACACATACCCTCAACTAACATCGGATTCTGCCATGGCCTAGCTCGCTAGGTTGGTTAGAATCGACTCATATGACTCACTTTGGGGTGTGTGTTTGTTCCGATGCATCCACCGACTTCTGTTTACAACGCATAATTCATCATAGCACAGCCCTAGTTGGCTTATATATGTAGGCCAAGAGTGGTTGCAATGATAATAATCACTAATTATGCATTGTTGCTATGAATATGTAATTAAGAAATAATTAAGAAATATTGATTCAATGATAATCAATTTTTTTTGAATTTCAAACCTTATTGTAATGAATATAACATTTTCGAGTGAATTTGTCTGTATCGTATATTTTACGGAATTATGTGAGTTATGATATCTTTTTGTTAAGATCCATAATATGATGACTTTGCTGTAAAGTATAATATGATGATTTTGATGTCCTGATATGTCAGTTTGGTCATATATTTTGCACATTCTGAGTATAACCTTTATCGTGGCATGAATATTCTTCGACCAACTAACAACTTGTACTTGTAACTTACAATGGAGGCATGATCTGGTGGTGTGGTGGCGGACATTAAACCTGTGTCGAAACACGAACGATCGATGGCATGCAAAAAGGTGTACGTGAAGCAAAGTGACATACATATATACTAGAGATAGATGCCCGCGTTATCATTGTTTTCACAAGAAAGGCATATATGTTGGGGTGTCAATGAAGCAAAGCGAGGAGACAAAATAAAAGCTCATTGATCTCATGCGTGATTTTGCATGCCATACATTCCCACCCTGCCTTCGAATTCTATACAACTTTTCTGTAGCTCCCTTTGTCATAAGGTACATACGACGATGTGTGATCTCGAAGGCGAGTGATTGTGATTCACATGCTCGATCATGATCACATATCTCTGGTGTCCAACCACCTGTGATGATATGTTTACGTCTAACTGATGCGTTGCTTTATGGTCTGTATATGCGATCCGTACGCATACCAGAACATAGGAAGTTTCATGTAGTGTCGTGGAAAGATTGTATGATCAGTTTGCTGTATTGGGCGCAACTGAACATTCATCAAATTATGGATGGTTCAGGTGCAAGAAACGTCTTCGACATGATGCAAACTTTCCTATAAATGCACCGATCTTTTAAAAACTTAATACATACATGAAAATCTGGCTCCGATTCGACAAATGATTTGAATCATGGATCAATGATATAAGAGAAACGGGCAAACTCCTTGTAGTTACCGGCGTGATTAATACACGTCAAGAAACTCACATATGTACAAGTCAATATAAGGGAATAATACAAGTCGAGAAACTCACACCTGAGCAAAACAGAGCAAATGAAGTGAACCGTCATTCCCATACTCCAAACAGAGGCGGACAAATACTCTACATTGCCCACTCACATGCGCCCCTTTTTTTACCCATTATGGTTAATGACTCTGTTTTTCTTCCCTTTGTTTTCTAAAGGTTAGTGGTCAAAAGTTCAACTGAACAAAAAGGCACAAATGTGAGCGGTAAAAATCTGAGTTACTGGCAGGGTTCGGGTTGAGAAGGCGGGAGAAGAGAGAGGGAGAGTTGGGGTGGAGCCCACAGCCAATAAACGAGATCAATTGTCTCGATTGGAAGGCGACACCACCGCGCAATCACAGGAACCCGAAACCAATACCATACCGCACACAGAGACAACATACTCCTCGATAATTATTCAGACATCCCTTAAGGTCGTTAAATACGAAGTTTGAAAAAGAAAAAATATACAAAGTTTTATTTTTATTCTAAACTCTAAAGATCCTATAAAGAGACAAAATACTCCTATAAACCACAATGATCTTTAATCTCAAATCGGACAGCATGGATGATTTAATACGGTAAATTATCAAAAAGGTTTCACAAAACTTGGACTCAAACTACACCTAAAACGACTAAAATCCGTTACCAATGGCACCAAAAAGTAATTATTCTTCCCCTTCCGTTTACCATGTTTCAAGTGGACCCACAAACAAGCAACTTTACCTTTTCTTTATTTTCCTAAATTTCGCGGGCAATTTCCTTTTTCTTTATTTCAAAAAAGTCACCCCCACAACCCAGCCCTTGCTCAATAAGTACCCCCTCTTCTGCTCTTCTCCCTCCCCACCACCAACACATCAAGATTCTCACTCTCACATTGCTGGTTACAGAGGTTACAGATCAACACAAACCAGCAAACCCCACAAAAAAACAGCAATGGCCAAGCCAAACATTCTCGTTACATTTGCTTCGTTGCTCACTCTGTGGCTGTTGGCTTCTCCTGTTTCCGCCAGAATCCCCGGCGCCTACCAAGGCGGCGGATGGGAGACCGCCCACGCCACCTTCTACGGCGGCAGCGACGCCTCTGGCACCATGGGTATTTTTGTCTTTTCCATACTCCTCTTTTTCACTCTCATAACACAAGCATAAGTCACACTATATAGCTTAACCTAAATTTCGGAGAGTTTGAAAAGAGCAATTCACAATCTAAATTGGGTCCGAGTATCACATTCTTGACATATGACTTGTGATCATAATTGACTAAGAAACCTAAATTAATTTGTTAAAACCATTACAGTCTATAATGTGGATCAACATTTACCAATAACATAACCAACCTGGATTGGTTTAGTGGTGTTCGACTCAATTTTTTTCTCGAAGGATTCGAATCCCAATAGTCTCAAAATCCAGGTGGATTATGCTCGTTGACTTCGGTCAAAGTTTTATCTCATGTTGATAGGGGCCGTCTTATCAGTGTGAGAGAGATTAACAACAACATCATCAAACTGTACACTGCTATTTAAGTTTGTGGCAATGTGTTAGCATGATTTTTTAATTAGATCTGAAATATCATTATTAAAATATAATGTTGTGTTCCCTTTTCCTTTGATCTTAGGTGGTGCGTGTGGTTATGGGAATCTGTACAGCCAAGGCTACGGCGTAAACACAGCAGCCCTCAGCACGGCACTCTTCAACAACGGCCTCAGCTGCGGCGCGTGCTTCGAGCTAAAATGCGCCGACGACCCCCGCTGGTGCCACCCGGGAAGCCCGTCGATCGTCGTCACGGCGACGAACTTTTGTCCGCCGAATTTCGCTCAGCCGAATGATAATGGCGGGTGGTGTAATCCTCCGAGACCGCATTTCGACTTGGCGATGCCTATGTTTCTGAAGATCGCGGAGTATAGGGCTGGTATTGTGCCGGTTGCGTTTCGCCGGTGAGTTTTTTCGGCATTGTTCTCTGCTTTTTTGGTGCTCTGTTTCGTGTTGTTTGTTATGTTTTGTTCGTTTTGCTTTTGGGGGCCTTTTTGACGACTTTGGTCACCTAAGTTAAAACACTGTCATTCTCTGATTTACTGATTTATATAACGTAACAATCAGCCATCATTTTGGGTAGAATTATGTGTATAGGCTACGTACGTGTTAACCCGATATTAAGCGGAAAAGTTAGTTTGGTAGTTTTTGTAATGAAATTCTTTAAACGTATGTGATGAATAGACAAAGCGATCATATTTGTTGGATTGTTTATGAAACTAAAAAGGTATCCGCTAAGTTTCAACAATAAAGTCTTGAATTATGTCTATCATACTATATAGTGCAATTAATTCTAGGCTTCGAGAATAATTTTTTTTCCGATTAAAATTAATGTTGTCTTACGAGAAATTAATTGGTGTCGATAGGGCCCTAACAAGAGTAATTATTCAAGGAAAGAAACAGTGAGCAGCACAGCTTCGAGGCAAGGAGAGAATAATAGAGGTTTTGTTTGGTTTGGTTTGAATAAAGCAAAAAGGTTAGGCCACAGCATTTAATCCCCTTCCTTCCTCTATGATTCCTCATTCAATTGTTCACTGGACCACACCACACCTCCTACTGGAAATGACCATTCTCCCCATCTAAGCGAAATTACTATGGGTCCATTCTGTGATAAAAATAAAATAGTGGAAAAATGACTCTGTCGGTTTATACACGTCTCGCGTCACATGCCTTGTGCAGAGAGTGGGACCCATTGTTGTGCTGTGGTGGAGAAGCCAATGAGAGGGTGACACGTTACTGGGTCTGATTATGTGGGATCAGGTGTAACGTGGCTTACGTGGTTGGTTTAATCCCCGAGATCTGGGCCGTTCATCATGTGATCAGTTTTCATGTGAGGAGGGTAAAGAGGGTAAAATATTTTCCACGCGCATGTTCACGATTTTTATTCTCCATATATGATCACCCCTGGACGAAAATCATCCTGCACAGTGTTCTAGGAGATCTTATTTGCTTTCAGGAAGTATGAAATATTTTTAACTGTGAATTGTTAGGTTTGTTTTGATGAGAAGATTCCTTAATGTGATTGTCGACTGTATACAATGTTGACCATAGTTACATGTGCGATCTCTTAGCACGAATATTTAAGAATCTTATGGGTTCTTCAAAAGTTAATGAACTTGACATGAAAATTTCTTAATGATATGTTGACATAGTTTCTCTTGTTCTTTGAACATCTTAGATAGATGTATCGAAGATGGGTGTGAAACAATTTCATATTTTTCACACCAAGAAAATTGTAGACATTTTATCTCACCAAAAGTATAAAGTAACCAACAGTTTCTATGTAATCACGCCGTACATAGTGCAATACGAAATAAATTGACTCCTATTTCTTGCCAGCATTGTCCCTCACAAAATTACCCATTTACCCTCACTAACCCCTCAATTTTGTCTCCAGCGTCCCATGCCGCAAGCAAGGAGGAATCCGTTATACGATCAATGGATTCCGTTACTTCAACCTGGTCCTGATCACCAACGTGGCCGGAGCCGGCGACATCGTCCGAGTCAGTGTGAAGGGATCGAGGACTGACTGGATGCCAATGTCCCGTAACTGGGGACAGAACTGGCAGTCGAACGCGGTCCTTGTGGGGCAGGCACTGTCTTTCCGTGTCACGGCTAGTGATCGGAGGAGCTCGACTTCGTGGAATGTCGTCCCCTCTAATTGGCAGTTCGGCCAAACATTCTCCGGCAAGAATTTCAGGGTCTAAAAAATTGGGCACTTTTTTTTGAAATGAAGTTCCCGCGCAATATAAGAACAGGA
The DNA here is from genome assembly GCA_035668315.1 of Drosera spatulata. NCBI lineage: Eukaryota > Viridiplantae > Streptophyta > Magnoliopsida > Caryophyllales > Droseraceae > Drosera > Drosera spatulata. Next base: position 12,513 of record JAOVYX010008687.1, on the reverse strand, counting down.
TTATGATTATGATATCGAGGTCGGCGCCATGTTTTAGTAGCTGCTGCTGCTGCCCTTTTGTTGTTTGACTGTTTTGGTGTTGGAGACCGTGAGAGTCAAAAGAAGAGGTTGAAGACTGAGTATGGGTATTTTGGTCTTTTCCAATTCAGGATTGGGAGTGGGATTTTTTTTAAAAAAATTTAATATTAGGGTGTAACGGGAGCTGTTGTGGCTGCAGCAATTTGTTGCCCACAGCTCTCTTTGGTTTTATTGTTTTGGGGTTTGGAAGTGAACCAACCTCAAAGCAAATTAAAGCAAGGTTATGATATGATACTAAGCACTGAATGTAGTACTGATATTATGATGATGTAGTAGCAGTATGTTTTAATCTCTATGCCATGCATTGCTACTGAATCAAATCAATGAAGTTTGCTTTGATGTCTCTCATTTCTCGTGTCTTCATAAGTTCATGTGCAAGTTTGAATGCTATCCGACGAGCGGATGCTCCAACACTCTACTCATCTATAATGTTGTGCAGAGTTCAGCACGCATGATCTAACACAAGCAATGTTTCTGAGTATGTTGGAAGGGTTAAATGGAACCACTGTTTTTTACTAGTAGTATTGGAATTCATAGTTCTCATATTAATACTGTACTTAGTAGTATGATTCAGTCCTACACTACTTGACTATTCAATGAAGCGTGGGGGAAAGGAAAGCTGCTTGTCAGATACATGTACAAAGAGAAAGTAGTAAATGAGAGCAGCCCAATATGAAGTTAAAGCCTCAATCCACTCATTCACTGGGCTTTGCTTAAACAAATTTGTATTCACTCCGGCCAGCATGCTAAAAGCCCATCGACTCAACTGCTTCTTCGTCAAACTTCCACTAATCTTGATAGATTAAACGATCAGAAGTCGATTGCATGTCCACGAAGAATGTATAAACAATTTTACCGTATTACGATCCGTACAAGTCAAAGAACCCTGTGTGGATATGTTATGTGTGTTCAGATAAATTTGTTAACTTGATAGTGACTCGAAGTTTTGCACAATTTGACCAAATAACCTTCCAATGAGTCTTAACTGACACACTCAAAGTGCTTTCCAATGTCTTAACTGTTCAATGTAGGCTCCTCGTCATACTCCACCTTCCCTGGATATCTGTCCCATATCAACTCATCAAAGTCACAGTTAAAGTTACGGTTAAAGTGATTTGGTTGTCTGCTGATCTCTGACTCCACCCACTGCACTCTTATTCCTCCTTGACCCGCTGCCCTTCGTTTGGAGCAATGACCAAATGTTTTCGCTTCTGCGATGACCCTGAAAAATCAGCATTTCAGCAAGGATCGAGTCGCTAGTGTTTCACTCAACCCGAGAACACGAACCATCAAGCTTATGAATCTCAACTCAGATGGTATGATGATGGATGCTGTACAGCCGATAGCGGCATCAACTAGAGATCCAAATGTTGTGCTTGCTCCCTTGACAAATATCCCCATCTAAGGCCAAGACATTATTCTTTCGTGGGGATGAGATCTGTCAGCCGAGCGAGGATAGCACTTTCTAGCTACAGAACATTGACCAGAGTTGCGCAGCTTCCACCCCTTAAACGCTGCCTTAGCATGTCTACACAGATATGCAAGGAGCTCTAGGAAAAGGATACAAGTGAAGCCCCAGAACTTCAATATGCATATGGCGAAAGGATTCGACATCATGATGATGAAATCCAAAAAGGATCTAACGCTTTATTCGAGCATATTAGAGGAAAAACGTTGTAATACAAACCCTTCTTGTACACCAGGAAAAATACACGATGCACCCATATAGTTAGATTTACCAATCCAGACTAAAAATAGTACCTAAGAAATAAGATCAGCACACATTTTATTCCCAAAAGATGATAGTTTCTCAATCCCCAGGCAACGGATCCACCACACACGAGCAGCAAAGGAAAATAACTTGATGTTTGTCCAGGAGCAATCCGAGATCACCGAATGCTCAAGCATTCTTCTTCACCGTGGCCGCATTGATAATGTAAATGAACTCCGGCTGCAAGACATGAATAGCAAAATAAGACAAGGAAGTTCCTCAAAATTCTTTGGCCTAACTTCTTGGCAAAATTAATGCAACACGATATTCAGAGCTAGAATCACCTTCAAGGATGCTCCCCCGACCAGGAATCCATCCACATCCGGCTGGGCAGCCAGCTCTTTGCAATTAGCTCCATTCACTGAACCTGCAACACCACCAAACAACGCCAGAAATAGCAGTCGCATAAGCTTGTCCTCGATCCAAATCAACAATCACAAGCTGTAAGCGCTTCTCATCCTAGTAGACACATGCGAATCAAGGAATATAACCAGAGGGGAAGATAGGGTGAGAAACATGCAACATCCAGTGCCAGAACATTATAAAGTTACACCACACTAAGTTCAAAACGGAACCTATCACATGTGGAAAAAAAAGAAAAAAAGAAAAAAAAAAGAATGTTAGTTGCTGTGATTAATCAACTAAGCCTAACCCAAGACCGGAGAGCTAGGTTCCACTCCCCCAAGAGAATTAAGGCTTATTTGTGCTGGTGAAGTTAGAGCAACAAAGGAAGCCAATATGCCATTGTCTCATCCTCCTTACCTCATATAAAGTCGAAAAAAGAAACACTAATCATGACTGCTGGAGTTCCCAGATAACTAGATAAATAATACTGTACTAGTAGTCACACAATAGTCACCATGAGATACAGCAAATTAATCGCACACATTATTGGTACCTTTAAATGGTAGCCCCCTTGTCAGCCGTATTTTGATAATCACCACAATATCGAACTTAAATTATGGAATACAGACCACCATAACCTCTTCCACGTGGTACAGTATTTATATAGCAAAAATGGGTAGACAGACTGTAGAACCAAATTATTATTAGGACTGTCCAACTCTTTGTCACTTGAACTTGCATCGAGAACTAGGATCACACAATTGAACTAAACAAAACTATTAATGGGTAGTGCTTGTTAGGACTTAGGCCCCTCAATGCTTCCCCTGGATAAATCCTGGTTATGAGTCATTCCCTCTCATTTTCCCTTGGAATTAAAATGCCATCCCATTCCTTCCATCACAAAACCAAGACACAGATTATGCATTCAAATAAACTTTCACAGAAAGGTGCATCACTTTACAAACAATGAAGATGAAAGCCAATACTGCTGACACATATATGACAGGGGAGAGTGCGACACACAAAAATGGAAGCAGCAGTTTCAGGTATAGAGATGTTGGTTCTGGTGTGATAAATGGCAATAGAGAGGCAAAGGTGTATTATTCATGTGTTTCTTCATACTATTTTCATATTATACACAAAATCCACCAAACTTTGTTGCGTTCTCCGCGTAATCAGATTCATATCTTTGGCATTCCATATATAAATATATATTGATTATATTCTCTCTAACTCATAAACGAAAGAAGAAAGCACCAAGAAGCACAATAAGAGAAGAACAGATTCAGCATAGCATATGTTTATCAACGAATTCAGAAGGAGAAATGATATCATGATACCTCCATAAATTATTCGGAGTGAGGCAGCAACCTCATCACCAACATTGCTCTTGATCCAATCCCTCAACTCAGAATGAACCTGTCATTCACATATTCTTATTCAGGCACTGCCCCATTTAACGACAAATTAATGGGAAGCTCAAAAACAGAAGAGCTGAAATGGCACTTACTTCCTGAGCTTGAGCAGGGGTTGCAACCTTTCCTGTTCCAATCGCCCACACTGGTTCATAAGCCAGAACAACATTCTCCCAGCTTAATATTTTCTCTGCCAAAAGATTGTCAAGCCAACTCAATGACCAATAATACATATCCATAAACACGAGGTAACAACAGTCGGCAAAATCACAAAGCATCAAAGCCAGAAAAGGTAAACTAGTTGTATGCGTTAAAATACTTGGCATTCCCCAAAAGTATGATTTTCCCCTACTCCCCAAGCATCCAGCTGATTGCTTAACAACAGCAAGTGAAACTCATCGAGTAACATTGACAACATTGTCGAGTCAAATACAAAGATCACTATTTTCTTCGACATCTTCTTTCCATTCCAACGCTAGTTATATCCAAGATAGAGATCCAAATGCATAGCAATGAACCTATAATGCTAGTTGTGGATGTTAAAGTCCACTCCTGGCACCCAAATACATTTTGCAGAAGCACTTGAAAACGAGACTTTCAGCCAACAACATGGCAGGGCTTTTTATTTCACTAGATTGACATATTCTCTTGTTATTTCGTTAACTCCTAGGTTAGCCAAGTCATCTTGTACCTGCTATAGCTTTCGTTTGAGCAGCAACAACTTCCACAGTGGATCCCGATTCTCTCTGTTCCAGGGTTTCCCCAATGCAAGCAATTACCTTCAGACCTTGTGATAGAGCATAGGCGACTTTATCTCCAACAAACTACAGCATGCAAGATTTGTTTCAATAAAAAAAATGTAATTGCTTAGTCATCCAACATGCTTATGGATATGAAACGGAGAAGATTTTCTAGAAAAGACCTACCTCATTTGATTCACCTAGCAATGCTCTTCTTTCAGAATGACCAAGGATTACCCATGGAATCCCCAAGTTGAGAAGCATTTCCGCACTGCATTGTTGAGCAGAGTTCATAGATTAAAAGCTCACACAATGAATTTGGGATCGGCTCATCAGGAACAAATCAACAAAACGATAAACAATAGGAATAAATCTAACCCCGACTATAGAAGGAAAATGAATATATAGATACATAACTGACTTCACCAGTGAAAGCACCACCTTTCCGAACCCAACAGTTTTGTGCCGCCACTTGAAAATCAGGCCGCAACAAACTCTTCACATAGGTAAGAAACACAAATGGAGGGCTGACGACCACCTCTGCAACCAAACGCATTAATCCAGCAAAAGGAAACAGATCAATCAGTAAAATTGATATCAAAGTCCAGATTTCTTTAAGCTGTTCAATAGTCTATATTAACAATCGACAACAAGGAACACAGATTTTTTTCAAGCCAGCAGCATTGTCATGAGACTAAATAAGACGGTTACATAAAAAAACAAGAAGACTTCTGCTTGTAGCAATTCAGAAGCATAAACCTTACAATACGTTGAAGAGTAGTCATTTCATGAACTTCTAAACAGTAAACCATGGCAAGTAAACTAATGGGCATCATAAACCCAACTAAGCAATATTGCATCTTCATATCCTTAATAAACACATAAATACATTTACATCGATCAACGTATACAAAACAGATGAGTAAGTTTGATGTTTACCAACGTCATCTTCAGATGGCACTTCGGCTTGGTTCAATGTAGTCACAATCTTTTTCACCTCTTCAGTAGTGCCATTCTGGATGCAATCAACCCATGCCAGAGTATAAACGATGAAAAAGTCACACAGGAAAAGAAAATACGAAATCATGTAAGAACAACGCCGGTGATTCGAATTATTCGTGCTCCAAACTCACAAGCGTAACACCTCTGTACTATAGTCTCCAAATAATCACATCGTGATCAACCCAGTATACTATAATGCTCTCAGATTCAATCAGGACCACAAGAAAGAGGTCACTCCGTCAATGAATCACTTTTCTAACAAGAAAGCAACAATCAATCCACCAAAAAATACGATAATTGAACTATGCCATCCTCCTAAACCCTAATCACAAAAATCGTTCAGGTCTCAAAATCCACACACATGATGCAAATCCATCACAAACACATACTAATAATTTCAATTTCCACGAATCGACATCACCCATCACAAAAACGAATTCTAAATCCACAATCAACATAGGAGGTTGGAACTAATGATCACGTTCTAATGAGTGAGATAAAATGACGAGTAAAAAAACATACGCATTTCCAGTTGCCGCCGACGAAGAATTTTCTGGCCATTTTCGGTGGATCGGAGAGTGACAGTCGCCGGAGATGATGATGGTGGTGGTCGGAGGAGTTGAAACCTGGGAGTGAGAGGCGGAGACGGTGGAGGGGGCTTTTATTGGCACTGAGGTGTGGTTAGTTGACAATATTGCCCCTAAAATGATGACTTGTTGCACACGAGAAGTACATGGCTAAATGAGTCTATTGAGAAGAGGAGGACTACTGGATGTTGGCCCTGGAATATGCCTTGTTGTGTACTGTAGCTGTATTATCCTTCCGTGATCTTTTTCTCAAGTTTTAACACATCTCCTCGATCGCTGCACTCAACTGCGCTCCCACACCGCACTCACCCAACTCCACTCCGTCGTCCTCCGCTCCGGTTTCCCCCACGACACCTTCATCATCAACCGCCTCATCGACCTCTACTCCAAATGCAGCAACGACCTCGCATCTTCCTTCTATCTGTTCAACTCCATCCCCAAAAGGGATTTATTTTCCTGGAACGCCATGCTTGGTGGGTATGTTAGCAATGGGGAATTAGTGGGTGCATGGAAGGTGTTCCACGAAATGCCAGAGAGGAATGTGGTGTCGTGGAATGGTACGATTACGGGTTCGTGAGGAACGGGGAGGAAGGGAAGGGGATTGAGTGTTATGGGGAGATGGTGAGGGGTGGGTTTGTGCCGAATAGGTTTACGTTGGCGAGCGTGTTGGGTGCGTGCGGGGTGCTGAGGGAGGGAAAGGTTGGGAGCGTTTGTCATGAGATGGCCGTGAAGGTTGGGGTTGATGGGAATGTGTTTGTTGGGAATGCTTTGGACCATTGCACTTGTATCGTTGATGCTCTAGGTCGAGCTGGTAGGCTGCAGGAAGCAGAAGCTCTTATTATTAAAATGCCCTACAAAGAGGATCCTGTTATATGGGAGGTTTTGCTGAGCTCATGTAGAGTTCATTCTGATATACCTGTAGCAAGAAGAGCAGCAGACATTTTGTTTGCTCTAAACCCAAAACATCGTACTTCTTATGTGCTTTTGGCCAATGCCTACTCATCTATGGAAAGATGGGATGACACGAGGACTGTTCGAGAGCTGATGTGCGATGAAAATGTCAGTAAGGAACCAGGACACAGCTGTTTGTACTTACCAAGGGGAATTCAGCTTTGACACCTGTGAACCCGATTTCAGTGGTGGGAAAGCAGAATTGTGATTCTCTGGATCAAGATGTAGCACCGTTGGAGGAGCTACTGATCATTGTGGAAACTTCTCCCTGGAGCGAGCAAACCTTTCTCGCACACTGGTTTTAAATACCCAGGAGCAACCAGAGGTACAACCTCTCTTCTATCCTCAAACTTGTTTGGAGATTTAGCCCGGAGGGCCATTTTCTGCTCTAATTGAACAACCGAAACTGAACTGAGAGAACATGGAGCTCATGTTTCAATTGTGATTTGCTAGGAACTGCTTCAGTTGGCTATGAGAGACTTTTGCCAACTCTACGGTTATCATCTAAGGAGAGCATAAAGAGGATGGTCGGATCCTGAGATTGCCGTGGCTGTGAAACTGTGCCCTATTTATAGGTTGCATCTCCTTTTTCTTTCCTGATACCCCTTTTCCTTGTAGAGTATTTTTTATTCAAATGCTGACTTATTATGTCTTGCTACTTTTTATGTATTCCATAACTTCTTCTAGATTGTTGTTTATTTTAGAGCTTACTGGATGTGGTATACCATAAGAATGAAAAAGTTTTCTTCAGGTCACGCATGACAAACATTCTGCTTCGCCTCTTACAAATTTGAGCTGGCTAATAATCACTTCAGTTCTGATTTGCATGCAAAAATGGTGATATGAAATGTCATAATGAGCGAGAGATATGGTTTTATTATTGTGGATCTACCATACAAAACATGAAATAGTTGATTTTGTAGAAATCATTTTTTTCCTTGACAAGTTACTCAATTTCTTTTCTTTTCTATGGCTGATTGTATACATGTAGAGGTGTATTCACGAATATGCGGCATCTTAATTGCATGCATAATTGATTGCTAGTAATAATTTTGTTGCTTTTTCATGAAACTGAAAACTAATAGAAAATCAAGAACCTAGTTAAGCTATTGCCCTTTTGTTGGTTATCATCAAAACAAGAAGGTTTGAGGTCATTCTACATGATAATTTCCTAGATGCAATGGTAAGAAACATATGAAACAAGGAACCAAGATTAGTCGACGATGACAAACAAATGTGGAAAGGAGGGAATTATTCTGAAATGTATATGATTTCTGGCGTCGTACTGTATGCATTGTGCTTTACCCTCTGCTTCTCAAGAAATTCCAGAGCCCTCTTCTTGGATCTGAATTTCCTACCTTGTGGGTTGATGTAGAGCTGCATAGATATATACATGTCAGTAGCACAGAACAATGCAAAAAATGAAGAGACATGTGAAAAAAATTGGGTGAGAAGGGCTTATACTGTTAATTTTCTTGCTCCATATGCTTGTATTGATGCTTGCGTGAGCAACACGGTACCACGATACTTATTATAAATCTATGTGTTAGGGTTGTTGATTTTAGGAAAACTTGTTTGTTATTTATTGCTTGATTAGTTTAGAACAATTACCTTGTCAGTAACTCCCTTGGTCATTCCATTTTCACGAATTGTCTTGGTGAACCTCCAATTCTTTGGTAACCACTGTGGCCATTCAGGGTTGTCATTTCTTACTTCAATCCACCGTTGGTTTTTGCTCGTGACCACCATAATTATCTTCACCACCTCCGCTGACAACTTCTTCATCTCTTATTTCTTCAGCCTTTTACTGCTCAAGTCTCTCTTCATAGCGACCTTGATGATGAGCAAGTTCATGACAGTCACAGTTCATGACTTGCAGCCCTTGTTTTGCCCCCCTTATATCATCGGCAAGTTTCACTCTTGGATCATTAGCTACTTCAGGCTCGATATCTGACAGATCATCAAAATTACCGAATTCAATCCATTCATCGTCAACCCAGGGGATCATTTTTTGATGTCGGATAATGAGCCGAAGAAGTATCTGGTTTTATTATCAGGATGACTGGATCTACCTCACGTCACATAAAATGGTTGATTTTGTGGATCTTTTTCTTTTCTTGACAATTTACTCAGTTTGTTTGCTATTGCTGATTTTATACTTGAAGAGGTATACTCAAGAACATGCAGCATCTTACTTGCATGTATAATTAATTGCTAGTAATAATTTTGTTGCGCTTTTATGAATTTGAAAACTAATAGAAGGTCAAGAACCTGGTAAAGAAATTGCCTTTTTTATTGCTTCTTCCTTGTTCGCAATAGAGAAGGATTTTTCTGATATTTAGTTCCTATACATGTTGTAGAGGATCCAAAGCTATACTAAGATCTGATCGAGGAGTTAAAGCACATATCCGCCTTTTCTTTCATAGGTAGATACACTAAATTTTAATTGCACTAGTTATTAGTGGGAATCCTTATTTTCCTCGACTCAGCTCTAATTAATATTTGCTTTGTAGCTTGGATAGCAGGAAATTAGTAAGGGTAGTATAGGTTATATCATCGAATTTTGGAGGTTAACTCGCCTTATATCTGGGTTTTGTTTACTCGTGGCTGAGAGGGCCATGTATTGAATTGTATGCCACCACAAGTCAATTTAAGCCGTTGGACATATGAGCGCGGGAGACACCGTTGCTTGAGTTTCGCGTGCACTTTTATATGCTTGTATTTCCATTTCAGATCAAACATGCTGAATATAACTGTATGCCGGCGTGAGTCAAATTAAGCCGGTGATGTTTGAGCGCGGGAGAAACCGTTACTTGAGCTTCGCGCTCATTTTTTTGTGTTTATGTATTTCCTTTTGCCTTTTAGATCAAACAAGCTAATCATGCACCTCAATTAGAGATTGTAAATCGATTTAATTAAACCATAGAAGCACAATTGAAAGCAATTACCATAGAAACTGATACTCTTTCAGTCTTATTCGAATAAACATTTTCTTTCTTCTATTTGATAAAAACAAGCAGGGAATGGCCACTCGTGGACTTGATTTCTCTGGGAACCATTGATCCGACATCATGCTGAGTATTCTGCGAAAAAAAAAAAAAAAAAAAAAAGAAAAGAAAAGAAAAGAAGGAAGTGTGTTCGATTAGTATAAGATCATGGAGACAAGCTGTAGCTCTTAGATCTGATTGATAAAGTATCTAGATCTCATATGAGAATGTATGAGTTAATGTTCTGTCTTATTTGGAATTTTGAATTGAGGAACCGACATGTTCATCAGATACGTTTGTTAATAATCTTTCTCATTTTCTGTTTCAGGTGCAACAGATTGACTTTCAACATATTTCTCACGATGCTAATTGAAGTTTGCAGTCACCTCACTAGACAGACTAAGGCTGGATTTCTGCTGCGGGGGCAACCTCTAGCATCCGTCGGTTCCTAGGCATCCTCCTGTTATGCTCCAGAAAGTACAACACCTCATGTTTCGATCTGAACTTCTTGTTATCGGGGCTGTAGTAGAACTGAAATCATCTCCATGGCATTCAAGAATGAAACATAAGGGAAAGTATTAGAGTGACAGAACACGAGATCAGCAACCATGAATGATCAAGAACATATGCGAGGCTATGTAAAATGAAGATGATAAGTATATCCATTACCACATCATCCCGGCCTTTCGATTTGCCACCTGTTCTTGTAAATATTTTGTGAGTCCAGCCGTCCGGCAAAAAAGCAGGCGTCCGTGTGGGATTCCTCTTTGGCCTCCCTCGTTTCCTCTTCCTCTCATTTCCTTTTCCTTCATACAACACAATCTCTTTTCCGATGGTGTCCTCTTCATCTATATTCATAGCTGGAGAATCCTCGTTACCATATCCACGAGGATTTCCTTGGTAGAGAACAATGGCCGTGCATGGCGACCTTGTCTCCCCATAAAGTGGAGCTTTCTTTTCCTCCTTGCGAGGAGCGGGGTCGCCTAGAAGCGCCTTGTTATGAACCACAGGAGAGGACTCCTCCAGCAGGGTTATAGCTACCATTCTCTTTCTTTTCCTATGTTCAAAGGACGCAGGCTATTTGGCATGGAAGCATATGTAGAGTGATGGTTTTATAGTGAGAAAAAGTTGGTTTTTTTTCTTAATTACAATTATGGGTTTGTAATTTTATTTCCCTTATTTTTCCGGGTTTGTTTCAGGAAGTAAAAAATACATCAGGCAATCAAGAAAGTGAAAAAAAGATCGTTAAAGATCAAGAAGAAAACCTTTGAATATGATATGATGTCAAGTATTTTATCACACAAGACAAAGGAAAATGTCGTTCTATTCAAGCAATATATCTTATATGATAAAGACTGGTTCGTTGATTCGTTGTTTGGTTTTAGGAAGTTATTTTCTTAGTATTTGTCTATGTACTTCGAAACGTTTTAGGAGGTTGCAAAAAAATGAAATATGAGTTGTGTGTTCACAGGTTGATTATCTACCATATCTGGAGCATTAACTAATGGACATGCCCATTTTTGGGTTGAGTTGCATTAACTTGAGTTATTAATACATGTTCATATCATTTGTAATGATCTTGGTTCATTTTTTTCTCGATCTTGCTCCATGCATTTTCTTCAAAATATTTAAAAAGACAAGGCAAGTGACAAAATTCAAAAGCTCATCAATATGTGCTATTTGGTTGACTGGTTATGCTACAATAAATTATATTCCTCGGGGATAACTCAAGAAATAAAAACTTTGAAATCACCCTTGATCTGTTTTTTTGAATTAATGGCTTTATGGTAGATTTTATCTCCGACTCTATAACAAACAATACATACATTAAAGATGAGCGAACTCAATTTTCACGAGCGGTTTGGTACATTCCGACAACAGTTTATGAATCGAGGAATTCAAGAATCCTGTTTTCGATATCTAACCGAGCTTCTCGCTTGCTCCCCCAGTGTACTCCCTCGGCATTTGATTTGAGCCGGCATCGGATTATATTGAGCACTAGTGCGAGAAATAGTAGAAGTCATGTGGATAATGATAATAGTTTCTGTTTATAATTCCCACTAAGGTAAAGAAATTGCAAACATGGAATAAGTACTAGATATTAAAATCGTTCCATTCTTGTTGTCTGAATGTCGATTCTTTCGACTGCATAACCCCTGAAGGAAGTCTATGCTTCAGATGGATCCATTGCCAAAGTTACCATAAAAGAATACTGCCGTGTTAGAGAACGATGATGAAAATGACAAATCTTGAGCACCATAACACAAAGACAATCACCACCACAGCACAACTATATACAGAAAGACAGCAGAAACAGCAAGGAGCTGAACTAGTTTGAATTCGACATACAGGTACCTGTCTCAGCGACCAATACATCTGCAGACATGCACCAGGCTGAAAAGGAGGAAAACACAAAGCAATATCGATTCCAAAACTACTATTGACAAAGCAAAAACACCTTTAGGTTTTTTACCCCAGGATGGATGGCATATTGCTCACATGCTCGAAATTGAGAGCAATGAAAAACAACGCAAAGGCTTTACAACAAAAGGTGGGAACCGTAGTCTGTAGAGGTTTTGTCGATCTCCATGCTGTAGAACAAAAGCAACTACTGGAGCACAATGTAGCAACAGACAA
>JAOVYX010008676.1:0-35040 GCA_035668315.1 Drosera spatulata | reverse complement strand
GGTAACCCTACTATAAAATCCATGGAAATTGAATCCCATTTCCATATTGGTATCTCTAAGGGCTGTAACAACCCTCCTGGTCTTTGATGCTCAATCTTTACCTGCTGACAGGTAATACACTTGGCTACAAATTTAGCAACCTCTCGCTTCATCTTACCCCACCAAAAGCGCTGACGAAGATCTTGATACAGCTTGTTGCCTCCAGGATGTGTAGTATAAGGTGTCTGATGTGCTTCCTCAAGGATTTTTCGCTTTAAATCCTCATCCTTTGGAACACACAGGCTTCTGTGGAATCTCAAAGATCCATCATCATGAACAACGAATCCCGGTGCCTTTCCATCTTGAACCTCTTGTCTGATCAGTCGTATCTGTTCATCACTCTCTTGAGCCTGCAAAATCGTTTCATGCAAAGTAGGCTGGACTTGAAGGTACCCCAGAAAACCTGTAGGGGACTTGGAGACCACTGTAATGTTCAACCTACAAAAGTCTTCAAATAACTGTTCTTGCGTAATCATTAACTTGTGAAGAATCCCATCTGTTCTTTTGGTCTTAAGACTTAACGCATCAGCTACAACATTAGTCTTACTCGGATGGTACTGAATATCCACGTCATAATCCTTCAGTAACTCAAGCCATCTCCGTTGCCTCATGTTTAACTCCTTCTGCGTGAAGATATACTTCAAACTCTTGTGATCTGTGAAAATCCGACATGAGATGCCATACAAATAATGCCTCCAGATCTTTAAGGCGAAAACTACCGTTGCAAGTTCCAAATCATGTGTGGGATAGTTAAGCTCATATGGCTTCAACTGTCTCGATGCATATGCTATCATCTTATCATGCTGCATCAATACGCATCCCAAACCTTGCTTACAAGCGTCACTATAAATGCAAAACCCCTCCTCTCCATAAGGTAAGGTCAAGATAGGAGCCGAGGTAAGTCGGTCCTTTAACTCTTGAAAAACTTTCTCGTACTTTTCTGTCTAAATCAAACTTCGTCGCCTTCCTCGTAAGATTAGTCAAAGGTATTACGATCTTGGAGAAACCTTCAACGAATCTCCGATAATATCCTGCTAACCCCAAGAAACTTCTAACTTCCACCACACTTGTCGGTCTAGACCATTTGGTAACCGCTTCTATTTTCTTGGGATCTACTTTAACTCCTTCTCCAGAGATCACATGTCCCAAGAAAGCAACTTATTTCAACCAAAATTCACATTTCTTTAACTTGGCATATAACCTATGTGCTCGCAATGTTTCCAAGACAGTTCGTAGGTGCTCTTCATGCTCTCGCTGATCACGAGAACAAATAAGGATATCATCGATGAACACCACGACGAAACGATCCAGATACGGTTTGAAAACCCTATTCATCAGGTCCATGAAAACGGCGGGTGCATTCGTGAGACCAAATGGCATGACCACAAATTCATAATGACCATAACGAGTCCTGAATGCGGTTTTCGGAATGTCCTCTGCCTTAATACGCAACTGGTGATACCCTGATCGAAGATCTATCTTGGAATACTCACTAGCTCCCTGAAGTTGATCAAATAGATCATCGATCCGAGGTAAAGGATAACGGTTCTTGACAGTAATCTTGTTGAGCTTCCTGTAATCAATGCATAGTCTCATGCTCCCATCCTTCTTCTTCACAAACAAAACAGGCGCTCCCCATGGTGAAACACTAGGTCGTACATAACATTTCTCCAAGAGTTCTTCAAGTTGAGCTTTCGACTCCTTGAGCTTTACTGGGGCAATGCGATAAGGTGCCTTTGAGATCGGCGCTGCTCCAAGTACTAATTCAATGCTAAATTCCAGTTCACGAGCTGGCGGTAGACCCGGTAAAATCATCTGGAAAAACATCAGGATAGTCCCGTACTATAGGTATATCACCGATGCCAAGCTCATGTTGTACCGTCGACTCTAGACTGCATAAGAAACCTTGACACCCTTTCTTGAGAAGTTTGCACGCCACCATAGCAAACACCACCTGTAAGTCAGGCCTTGATCCTATTCCATGAAAAAGTAATCTCCCTCCTTTTGGACTCTATAGCTTTATTGTTTTCTTCTCGCAATCCATAACTGCCTTATGTCTTTCAAGCCAGCTCATTTCGAGGACAATCTCGAAATCATGTAGATCCAAAACAATCAAGTCTATGGAAAATTTTTCCTCTCCAATAATTATTAACGCTCGAGGAACAACTAGCTCACAGGTCACTATCTCGCACGTAAGTAAACCTACTTGTATCCCTTTGGCCATTGACAAGGTTTTCATCTCATTCTTTACTAGGTATGACTTTGCAATAAAAGAATGAGTTGCTCCAGAATCAAAGAGCGTATAAACAAGTTGGGATAAAAGCTGAATATTACCAGTCACAGCTGCTCCTCTGTCCTGAGCTTCCTGCGGGTTCATCATGTAGACTCATCCCACCGGCTGTTTCCCCCTTGCATTCTGACTAACGGAGGGATTTGAAGGCTGGATCGCAGACTGTCCTGAAGCAGAAGGTTGTTCAGTACTGGCGTTTGGATTGCCCTTCACCTGTGGGCAGGTAGATAGTTTATGTCCCAAGTCACCGCAACTATAACATGCTCCAGAAGCTGTCCTACAATCTCTGGCGAAATGTCCAAGCTTTCCACACCTCCGGCACTTTACATTGCTTGCTGATCTGTTCTGGCTTCCACCTCCAGTATTCTGACTCGTTCCTTGAGAAGCTTGTTGGCTACGGGGTGTCCTTGCAAAACTTCGAGTATCGCTACTCTGTTGTGAAGGTGCTCCCTTCTTATGACCCGAGGTGTTGCCAGAACCCCCGGGTTTGCTCCACTAGCTTGCGTGTTTCATCTAGCTTTTCTCTTTTTGAAGCCCTGTCCAGGGTTATCATCTTGGTCGAGAATAGCACGTTCCAGCTTCACTGCTCCATCGTACATCCTCTGGTATGTCGCAAAGTGTAATACCCCAAGGAAATGCTTAAATGGTTTGAATGTACTATCTATACCAACAAGGTGCACCTTTCTTTTCGGTAGCCTATCACTTTAGAACTCCGCAGTTAAGCGTGCTTAACGCGGAGTAATGCTGTGATGGATGACCTCCAGGGAAGTTTTTCAGGAAGTGCGCGAGTGAGGCCAAAGCGCACTGAAAGGACTAGTGTTGGTCTGTGGGGCCAGTTGTCAGTCTAGCGAGCGGTTCTTGGTGACGACCCGGTAGCAAGGATTTGGCCGGGGCGTTGCACAAAGGTTTGAGGAGCCAAGCCAGTGCGTAGTTTATAGTTTAAACCACTAAGAAATTGTCTTTGCTTCTCAACATCTTGAGCATAGAATGGTGGTTGGTATCGCAGGAGATTCGAGAATTTGGAAGCATACTCCGGCACAGTCATGGTTCCTTGTTTCAAGTTGAGAAACTCACTCCTCTTTTCTGTTTGGAGAGACTCAGGGTAAAACTTGGCCCTAATTGCGGCCTTGAAGTCTACCCAACCAAAACCTTCCTCTTGAGTCCTTTCCTCAGCAGTGCTCCACCAAGCATCAGTTTCGCCTTTAAGATAATATGACGCGAAGGTGATCCTTAAGTGGTCAGGGCATTGGGCTGCATCAAGTAGCCTCTCGAAGCCTCTGAACCAGTCTTCAACGTTTGTCGGGTTTCCTTCACCGCTGAAGCGCTTCGGGCGATAGGCATTTAGACGACGGAGATACTTATCATCATCCGCTCCCTGGTCTTCGGTTTCCTTTTGAGCTCTCTTTGCTAGCTCCCCAACTACTGCGTGGATCGCATTTACCAAAGACGCATCCAGAGCAGGGGCCTTAACAACAACAGTTGTTGCATTTTCTGGTACCTTTGTTGGCCCTATAAATTCAGCGTGAGAACCTTGTTGTTCAACTTCTTCCCCATCTTCGACGGGTTGAGCATTCTCATTTTGGACCACGTCCAATGCATTTTGCGGTGTGTTTCCACGACTGAAATAATATATTTATCCATATCAAGTATTTATTTTTTTCCTCTTCAGGTTCAGGAATATCTATCATGTCGGGCTCAGGGATACACATCATGTCGGGCTCAAGAATATAGATATCACGTCATAAGCTAGGTATTAATCAACCAATCAGAGTTCAAGCAATGGAACGAATTTTATAAATAACTCAGCAATCAACGGAAATAGTGCATAACATTCAGGAATTCTACTACGACCTTCACAACGGTCACTTATTATGCTAGCTATCTAAAATCCATATGCTAATCTCATCATAACAGTCTAACTCTAATAACAGTGGCTGGCAGGAGAGTCTGGACATGTAGGAGAATATCCACAAGTTGGAGAATCGCTTCCCCCTCCTTCATCCCCTGATTCGGAGCTTGATCAATGTATAGGCGACTTCAGCCTCGATCGATCATATCCCAGAGGATGGTACTCTGATTCAACTTTCTTCTTCGGTGGTGAGAGCGGTTCCGCCACAGGCACGTCTTCGTCATCAGCAATTATTATCGGGTTCTTGCGCGTCCCATCCACTGCCATGGTGTTCATCGCGACGTCATCGTTCATGATCTTTTTTTTAGGTCGTGTAAGAGGTGAGGTGTAAGCCTCGAAAGCCTTTGGTACTTCGGTAGAGCGAGCAGCCCTTAAACAAAAAAAGATTTACAAGACCTTCCCCTATTTCTGCATTTAATTCTTTATTTGGCCTTTTGCTTCTTTGTAGAGGGCTGTCCCACCTCCGAAGTTCGCTTCCCAAGAGCCGATAGAGCAACGTTGTCTTCAAGAATTTTGTAAGCCAATAAGTCGAAGCTCACAGTCCATCCTTCTTGCTTGTAGTACGTTTGATTGGGTTGATTTTCAATTACTAAGTCAGGATATAGCATCGTGTATTTTTGGTAAAGCTCGTGTCTGTAAATTGACTTAAGTAATAAGTCTGCTTCGAGAACGGGGTGCATAGGTAACCAATCCTCATCAGCCCACTCGTCTAAGACTCCTCTCAAATATCGAAAGTGCCTATTTAGGGGGTCTACTCCATCCCATTGGGGTAACCGACATTTGGCTTTCTTATGTAACCACTGGATCCTGGATCAAGAAATTTCTGAGATCAGTTGCATGAGATCATAACTTAAAATACTCGAAGTATAGATCAAAGAACAGATCGTCCATTACATCATTCCATGTAATGATCTTCCAAACACAAGTATCACAAATCATCAAAGATGTAAATCAATAAGATGCCTCAAACATTTTATTAAATAATCCAGAATAACACACGGAAACGTAAATGCTAACGAATAAAACATAAATTGAGTGTTACTATACTAACTTATTACAACCCTAAGTCATGGTACTAGAATAATCATTCAAATTTATCTTCCAGCAAGCCTCTCATCTTGTACATATTTTCTGTGATTCTCCTCATAATCAGGATGTCCCCACTGCTGGTTTAGGTCATGGTTCCAAATCTCTTGGCATATCTTCCTTCCACTAATTTTCCATTTTCCTTTCATGAAGTATTCTTCCTTATTTGGTTCTCCATCCACGAGCAGGTTGTCATACTTAACTTGAAGCGCTGAGAATCTCCCATATCGTGGTAAAGTATGTAAAACGGTTGCTGCCTGATAGATCGGATGCCTTAACGGGTCATAAATCTTCTTCAGAGCCTTTATAATCCTCAATGTCCTTTCAAGGTGCCGATATAAGTCATCCCAAGGAAGAAAACGCGGAACCCTTTGCCATACAGATTTTACTAGTATTATGCTAGACTTTCGCTTCCCTGACCTGCGAAATTTTGTTCTTATGTCAAGCACCAGAATCACTAAACCACAAGGTATAAGATGCCACGCAAGATTATGCCAAAGAACATAATATCCAAAACACCCACTCATACCTAAACATGTACGTGATCATATTTTGCTGGATAGTCTTAACTACCTAAGGTTTTTCCATGATCCCTAGCTTGAATTATTTTCACGGTATTACCCCATGTTTCTTTGTTAAACCCACGCTCTAATACCATTCTGTAACGTCCCAAGATTTCTTGTTCAATACCTGCTTGACACGTGGTGTTACCGTCACTCCAAAGTCCATTTGAAGCAAGGCGACAAGATTACAGGGAGTTTAAGTATCAGAAACATAGGAAATCAAGAAATATTCAACTTACATTGTCCTTTATTACATGAAAATCAAATATCCAGAAAAGTAAAAGGAACGTTTCTATAGTCCAAATCTATTCAACATCGCTATATGATTATTCATCCCACAATCGTTCATTACCTAAAACAAACACGTAACCGTGAGTTTGGAAGCCCAGTAACACAGGATACATGTCCATTCCAGGGGTCCGACATGCTTATTATATCATGTGTTTCCCATGCACAAACAGTATGCAATGCAAACAACACCGAGCAATCATATGGCAAACAGGAGAATATAAATACTTATAATCACGTACGTTGAGGATAGCAATAATATTAACAACACTTTAAGTTGATCGGTCAAACCTTGTTTCTCGTATTACATGTCATGTCGTGTTAATCTTCGTGACTTTTAGAAATTGATGACATAGGAGGAGTTACCACAGGGATTTAACGTAGTTCCCTAGTATGGCCATACTAGAAACTATTAAACAGGCGTTGTGGTCTCTGCAGTCGACCCAGGATGATTAATTTTAACCAGACACGGCCAACATTCGTTGCCGTTGCGTGCACGCAAAAGGGATATTCAGTCCCTTCCTAGTTAGTCATGTAACCGTAACTCTCCCAGTCATTGTTAATTTCAGGAAATTACGTTATGATCAGGATTCAGGTTGTTCAGGTATGTGACATGAAATTAAATTGTTAATTTCATGTATAGCAAGCGACTACCATGGCGTCAGAGATCATTTTTAACTATACTCGAGATTTTTAAATAATTAAATCCCACATGATATCCAATTCAAGAAGTTTTGTAACATTTTATAATTTATTTCGTTACATCATTAAAATCATTAGCACACAGGAGTCACCCAACAGGAAACAGGACATGTATAATAACAATCTATAATATTCTAATTTTGCATCGTTTCCATATTTCATATGAATCATTCAAAACACGCAAGAGAATATTAAATTTCAGGCAGGCAAACAGTCATGCAAACACCTAGATTTTATTTTAATTTAAGCTCGTAATCTTGGCGTTCATACAATTAATCATTCACGCATATTTATTAAATATAAGGTAACGATGTGTGTTACCTTGTCATTTTATAAATCAGGAAAGTTCTTTAATATTTCCCAAGCTTAATTGCCTTGCTGCGTATTAGGTGTACTTACAATACAATAAATATTATAAGTACCATTGTAGCATATTTAAATATTAATATTAATATATTATGTGCACAATAAGTGTACACAGCTCCTAAAGTGTATTCACAGGGGATAAATCCCCTTTTTTTTTCTTTCCCACTGAGCAACACAGGGAGACCGGCTCGGGTCGGGGGTTTGAGGCGGTGGCCAGGGCGGGGAATGCCGACAGCGGCCGGATCCAGCCCACCCGTGACCGGGAAAAGCGGGGCGAGGCTTGGGCAGGCTTGGGGCGAAGGCGGGCCAGGCGGTCCAAGGCAGGGCCAGGCGGTGGCGGTTTCGGCCCTGGCGGCAGCGACGACGGCTGGATGCGGCAGTGGGGCACAAGGCGACGGTTTGAGGCGACGGCTGGCAGAGCGGGGAAAGGCGGCCCTGGGCAGGGCGCCTCCGACGACGACGCAGCAGCTCCGACGAGGGCAGGGGCGGCTTGGCAGGGCTCCGGGGTGATGGCCAGAAGGCGACGAATGCATCCCTGGCAGCGGCGACGACTACAAAGCGGATCCGGCGAAGGCAATGTCCTCCTTGGCAACGACGATGAAGATGCAGGCAGCGCCGGGATGGCCGGATCTGGCCGGGAACGATGACGAGACGAAGACGAAGACGAGACGAAACAAAAATAGAAACGAGACGAAACGAAGATAGAGACGAGACGCTTATCTCTTTTCTCTGTCTTTTTTTACGAAGAAAATAACAGCAGTTAATATCTCAAGTTAATCCATCTCACGCAAATCTTAAATTCGTAATATCTCGTAAGATATTAACAACCCAATATTTTTAATTTGCAAGATTTTTCAAGGATATTACAGTAAGTCAATGTGGAATCGCATTTTTCTCCTTCTCCTCTTTGCTTCTCTTTCCCCTACTTCTCTATCATCGCATATCTTCCTCCTTATATGCCAAAACCAACACGAAAAAAAAAAGAGCCACCAAACGCGGACATGGAACAAAACGTGCAAAGGTCACCGACAACGCGAGAAGAAGAAGACCACATGCAAGGAGAAGACCAGGCGGAGATAACACTTGAGGCACATGTGAAACAGTTAATAGGTCATGTAAGGTGCACAGAAAAATATCAGATCTTGAAGAAATTATCTCATAGCGTGCATATAATGCGCCGTTGCTTGCATATAGTTTGTATTTTTACCGATGAGGTTATAAACGATTAGTTCTTCTTGATTTTGTACCCATTTGAGGTTATGTGATGAAAAGGATCCGATTCTGCTCTGTTTCAGTGTTCTTGCGATATGAAACTTGATTCATTGATTTTATTATTATTTTTTGAAATTGTAGTATTACATAATTGAAGAATGAAAATAATGCGAAGTTGATTTTGGCTTAAAAGTTCTTTATTGTGGATGTATCAATTGACTTGTAAGGCAAGTACATAATATACAGTCAGATGAAACTTGACAGGAAAACTTGTTTTGTGTTATTTTTCTGAGCTGATTCTCTTCTTGTGATGAAACTTGATTATGCGTTTTGCTGATTGAGATTGAATCGTATATGCAGATGAAGTGGTATGCAGGAAAATCGGTATCGCACAAGAAGACGATTTCCTATTACCCTGGAAGCGATGAAAGAAGATACTTCCTCTTAACATTCCACTGCAAGCACAAGAAGCTGATCGCGACCCGGTACTTGAACCATGTCATTGAAGCGGGCAAAGAAATACTGGCGCGGCGGAAACAACAGCAACTTTTCACCAACAGGGCTTCATCGGAGTGGAGGAACGGGCGAAAGGACATGTGGTCTAATGTCTGTTTCGACCATCCTGCCACGTTCGAGAACCTCGCCATGGAGCCGAAGAAGAAGGAAGAGATCATCAATGACTTGATGACCTTCACGAAGTCCAAGGAGTACTATCTCGAGATAGGCAAGGCGTGGAAACGGGGTTACTTGCTCTATGGTCCGCCAGGGACAGGAAAGTCGACGATGATTGCTGCTATCGCGAATCTCTTGCACTATGATATCTATGATCTTGAGCTTACAACCATAAAGAATAACTCTGATCTGAAGCAGTTGTTGATCCATACGGAGAGCAAGTCCATTATCATGGTCGAGGACATTGACTGCTCCCTCGATATCACAGCTCAAAGGAACAAGGCGAAGAAGGATGAAAAAGAGAAGATGTCGAAGAAGAAGAAAAAGAAGGATGACGATGACTCGGACAGCGACGAGGATGATGACGATGATGGTGTCGAACAGGATAGCAAGGTGACTCTATCAGGCTTGCTGAACTTCATTGATGGTATCTGGTCACATTGTGGAGGCGAGAGGCTGATTATCTTCACGACGAACCACATCGAGAAGCTCGACCCTGCACTGATCCTGACGGGAAGGATGGACAAGCACATAAGATGTCATACTGTGGATTTGAAGCGTTCAAGGTCCTGGCGAAGAACTACCTGAACCTTGACTCTCACGATTTGTTCGATCAGATCAGTAAGTTGCTAGGCCAGGTCAATGTCACTCCAGCTGACGTGGCTGAAAATCTGATGCCGAAGAACATTGGGGAGGATCCAACATTACGGTTGGAAGTCCTGATCGAGGCGCTGAAGAAAGCAAAGGAAGATCCAGCTTCGAAGACTGAAGGAGCAGAAACCAAGGATGGGGACGACAAGGCGCCATGCTTTTGGTTCTGGAACCATCCCATGGGATGAAGCTGATTTTTCGATATCATGCTTGGCTGAGTTGTTTGTAGGTGATTTTTGCTAGATGTTACAGTAGTGATTAGAATTCAGCTAACCAGTTGTTAAATTTTTTAATGTCCTGAGCCTGTTGCAGTTGCCTCTATACAATACAACTGCTCAAATTTGTACGTTCGGTTCATATTCAATCAACAGCAAACCATCCAATGTTTTCTCAAGCTATCGTTTTTCTCGCAGCATCAGTTCATGCATATAATGGAGTATCGCTATCCGTATGGTTTATATGTGATAGATGCTGGTTTTTGAGAGATCTTGCTGGTGTTTCAGTGTCTGGGATGGCTTTGGTTCAACATATATAACTGATTCTTGCGGTGGAGTGATAGCATGAAAGGCTGGGATCTTTTGCTTGGATAGACACAATTGTTCTTGCTGCAATCGCAAGGGGATTAATTGGTTTACTAGATGTATTTGGTGGTGTGAGTTCTTTGGTTGTGAATTGGGTGCTGGAGTATTTGTTTTGAGGTGCTAATTTTGTATTGTTCATTTGTTATGATCCACTCTTTTATTTTGAATTGTAAGATACAATTATACATAAATTCATTGTTATCAAGTTATATAACTTAATATAACAACTATTCAAATATCACATCATAGAAAGGATCTTCAAGGTCAAAATGTATATCATCTTATCCTTAATAAAAAAAACTAAAAAGACATTTTTTACATAACCTAAACTACAAGACCTAAAAACATAAAAATGGTTTGCACGACAGATCAAAGACTACCATGGCTGACGAATTAGAAACCCTTCGAAGCCACCATTGTCGTTGACACACTTTAACCCAAAAAATCTCATCTTTATCTTTTTTTTCTCCTCCAACACCTCTCCAATACTGCATTGACGAAGAATGATGATAAAAGAGCATGAAAAGCAAAACCCTTTTGGTGACTCAGTGGATTAGGTGACGATTTTGCATCAAAGAGAAGGCTTGAGCGGGTGAGTTGAGTGAGATTTGTGAGAAAGGTGAAAAGATGAGCGTGTCAATCACTGTGATGACTTTCAATCTACATGATGATGAGCCAAAGGAAAGCCCTAATTCATGGGAAAAGAGGAAGGATTTGTGTATCAGTGTTATTACTAGCTATTCTCCCATGATTCTTTGCACCCAGCAAGGTATAATCTTTGTCTGTCGATGTAGTCATTTGGTGTATTATATTGTGTATTGTGAAACTTTGTACTTGTGGGTTTTTCTCATTTTGCTATATTTGGGGTGAATATGGCTTGATTTGATGATTTAGGAGGTGGGTTTTGCTTGGTTTGCTCAGTTGGGGTGGTGGGTTTTGGTTAATATGATGGTTTGGAGATGGGTTTTGCTGAAATTGATGATTTTGGAGGTGGCTTTGCTTAATTTGACTCCAAGACGCTGTCCATGAGGGGAATAGCGGGGTGGTTGTTGTTGTTGTTGGTTCGCTTGATTTGCTGACTGGGAAAGGTGGGTTTTGATTGATTTGCAGATATTGAGGAGGGTTTTGGTTGTTCTTGAGAAGTGAATTTTCCTTGGTTTGCTGATCTAGGGAAGAGTTTATTTGGTTGGTTTGATTTGGAAGAGGGTTTTAGTTGATTTTGTGAAGTGGATTTAGAGGAATTCAGTGTCTCTATGTGATTATCTCAGTGATTTGGGCAGTGAGTTGCTGATTTTAGTTTGTTATGGATGGTCTCCATGATAGATGATTCAGGTTGATGTATGATCTTATTCTGAAACTGATTTGGTTGATTTTGTATAGGCGTGAAGTCACAATTGGACTATCTTCAACAGGGTTTATCAGGTAATCTGTTGTGTTCTTAAATTTCTTGTTTTGTGATTGTCCTTGGTATTGATGATCACTATAGAATCGGCGACGTTCTAGCATTTTCAGTTGCTTTTGTCCTAACCCAAAAGTTTACTTACCATTCAGCAACTTTTTGGGTATTAATGAAGGTTATACTCAGTTTGGCATTTCAAGAAAAGGCGCTGAAGACATATCTGATCAGTATTGTGCCATTTTCTTTGACAAGGAGAAGGTAATGTGTCGTTCCCGACTCTTCAAATGTGGTGTATGTCCTGCGTTTCAAACTTCATCTGACGTTGGTGTTTGTTGTGTATGAAGGTAGAGCTAATAGAAGGTGGAACATTTTGGTTGTCAGAGTCACCTTCTGTTGCTGGAAGCACATCATGGGGAGCTGTAGCTCCCTGTATTGCAACATGGGCGATATCCTTCTCACTTTTTTTTCTTTAATCTGAAGGTCATGATATCTGTGGAGATTTCTATCTTCGATTTCCTTGACAACAAGTCCACACATTTCAGATGAAAGGGATCGAACCACCCGGTTTTTCTTTCCAGATAGTGAATACAAACATGGATGAACACAGTCGCCGTGCCCGCAGAAGAAGCGCTTTGCTAACATGGCAACATATTGCTTCATTACCCCCGAGCTTGCCGGTGGTATATTGTGGAGGATTCAACACACCAAAGGAATCAACTACAGGCCGTTTCCTTCTTGGGAGATCAAGGTATTGCCTTATGTTTTATTTTTTGCATATGTCATCTCGATTCACCTTTGTTGGACCAACATTGGGTAAAGGACCTGAAAGGAAAGCTTGGCAGCAAACTTTAGCTTACCTTACATCGTAATGTTACCTTTTACATGCTAGTATAACATTGGACTAGATTAAAGTGATTCCAGTTCTCGCCTGCAGGCAGTGACGAATAGATGAGCATGGTTCAAACTGTTGGTTTGAGTCTGGAACTTTTGATGCTTATTGGCTGCTTCCCTCCCAAAGCAACCCCCGATTACGGGTGGTTCTTTAAGGATATGAGATTTGTTCCAAATACATGATTTGATGGTTACTGCCTCATTAATACTTAACCGGGTTCTGTCCCTGCTTATTTGATACGGCTCCTGTGAACTTTTTGTTGGTTGGTTAGCCCAGTTCTTAT
This sequence comes from Drosera spatulata, assembly GCA_035668315.1. Taxonomy (NCBI): domain Eukaryota; kingdom Viridiplantae; phylum Streptophyta; class Magnoliopsida; order Caryophyllales; family Droseraceae; genus Drosera; species Drosera spatulata. The sequence goes on along the minus strand of JAOVYX010008676.1, from coordinate 22,107 downwards.
CTTGTATTTCAATTACATAATAAAAAAATAAAAAATAAAAATAGTATTAATACTTAACCAGGTTCTGTTGTACGTCCTTGCGCTCTACATGGGCATAGCTTGCAGAAATGCGATTCAGGGAACAAAAATTCTGTATAATTTATGTCAGGACTATCATGCAACATACTGAATCTTCCGTTCTATGTATAAACCAGTTTTGGAAACTGTTAATGAAAATACTGGTAGCAGCCTATGGTGGTTCATATAATTGGGAAGTCATGTAGGTTACAGCTTTACTACCGAACCATGGGTACTTGCGACCAGATAGAGCTTGACGCACACCAAGTTGAAGGATTGGTATTGCCGTTCTGTGCAAGTATTAAGGGTAGCCATCTTAGTGTCAGAAAACTAGGCAAAGGATAATTTTGTAAGACTTGAGAGTACCAGAAGTATACTTTGTTATGCAACATTGTGGTCGTGAAGACTTCATTCATGGCATGAGTTATACCCTGTGGAATAAATTTCGGCGTGAGCATACCATGTGGAGTACAGGGGGACTCGGATAATTGGTAGAGGGAGGACTATGAAAACAAGCTTTATCTTCTATAGTTCAAGTTGGCATGTTTGCGCTTAATCATGTTTCCTCCCCTGCTGATATGGTAGTATTTTCATTTGCCGAAAATTGTCGACGATGATATTTTGCCGGAGTTTTTGGTGAAATTATTAGGTATAGCTTGCAATCTTTGTTTCATTTCTGAGTTATAACAGGTTTTCATCATCTAGTCCTTATCGTTTTGTTAGGCATTTTCAGCTAGCCTTGTAGTTTTGTTCGCCCAATCTATACTGCTACTAAGATCTGTTCATGGAACTTATGCTGTGTTTCCCACTAGAACAAATTCTTGAGCGTCATTCTGTTTCATGTGTTGGTTGGACAACGTGTAGGGAGCATGGCATTATTGGCGACATGAGAGATGCGTGGCCCAATGCCCGAATGAGGAAGAACATGTCTTTAATCCATACATACCATGGATTTAAAGGTACATACAATCTTTTTATAATCACGACATCGGGTTTGTTGAAAATAGCCCAGTTTACACATACCTTCTATTCTTTTCTCGTTTCCTTGTTTTACTCAGGTGACAAGCAAGGAGCTGTGGAGTTCCTGAAGCTGATGTTTCGAGCTCTTTGTCTCTGTTGGGATCGTCAAACCCAGGATCTCCACATCGACTGGATTCTGTTCAGAGGAAGATCGCTGGTTCCTGTTCTGTGTGAGGTGGTGAACGACAACATGGACGGTTTCTATCCCTCGTCTCATTATCCAATATTTGCCGAGTTTATGCTGCCTCGAAGTGTGAGGCTCATCGAAGCTCCACCAAGTCAAGATGGAAATGGAGTTGCTTCGCTTTCATAGTTAGTCTTCGATTATTTAAGCTTACCTGGGGTTCGTTTTACATGGATAGTTATTTCGTTATGTGCATATGGATGTATGTCCCAAGTTTTTCTTGTGAATTTCGGGAAGGCTGTTTCATGTTGCTCTATAGCGTATGGTTGATACATGATATGTTTTTTACTTATGAAGGTCTAGATCGTTTAGGAGCTATGTATTAGGCCATGGTGGTTTTTGGATACTGCAAATAAGGAGGTTTGGTTCTGTGTGAAATAGCTGCATTAGTGTTATATTGATCGTCCATACGTGGTATGCTTTTGAGTTAGCTGTTTTCTGGTGTGTTTTGCCTAAGAAACTTTGCATATTAGTCCATGTAGCTCAAAGCATTCGCCCTCCTGGGATCCGCCTTTTTATCATGATTTCAAATATTTATTTTATTTTATTATGTAGTTATTCTTTTTCGATAAAACATCAGTATGAATTTGCCAAGGAAGAAAAGCCAAAGCTAGACTTGCTCAAGTAACATGCCTTTGATTTCATTCACTAAACAAGCATCAAACACCAGAAACCAACACAATAGCAAAAACAAACTAGTTATGAGAAACTTTAGCCTAAAACAAAAAATTTCAGGACCAATGTACACTACTTTTGTTAGTTCTCCTAGGTGACGACATAGCCAGAATTCACTCGCAAAAAAGCGATAAAGTTCACGCTGGCGTGACCTGTTTGGACCCGAACCGATCACTTCTGAGTAGCTGGTTCTACGTCCTTTAAGAGCCCGACAATCTGCTGCATGCTCGGTCGCTTTGTAGGAAGGTCAGCTGTGCATAGGTAGCCGATCTTCAAGGCTTCTACCATTTGATCATCTCGTCCGGTGCCACGGATCTTGGGATCAATGGCTGTGAGTGCTTGGTTGTTCCTCACGAGTCCTCTGACCCATGATACTAGAGTTGAACGATCGCCTTCAGGGTAGGAATCACCCACAGGTTGTTTTCCTGTGATGAGCTCGAACAAGACCACCCCGAACCCATAAACATCAGACTTGACTGTAGGGGAGATGCCGGTTTCTGATGCTTCGTTGAACTCTGGTGGCATGTAGCCTGGTGACCCCCTAGTGATCTCGTAGCCATCTCTGAATAGCTTAGCTAGCCCAAAATCTGATACTCTTGGCTCAAAGTCAGAGTCCAAGTAAACGCTGCTGGCTTTCACGTCCCGATGAACGATTGGCGGGGAGCAGCCGTGGTGAAGAAATGCCAAGGCACGAGCAGTGCCAAGTGCGATCTTGTGCCTGAACCGCCACGTTGTTAATAGCCCCTCTGAACAGATATTCTGAATGCTGTCGTTATTAGCCTCGTCAACTTCTTCCCAAGTATCCATGCTCCAGTCGTCCGTCTTGTGGACTCCGATAGGCAAATCATAGAGCAAGTTCTGCAGGTTACCATTCTCCATGTACTCATAGATCGCAATCCTTTGTTCCCCTGCCAGGCAGTACCCAATTAATGGAACGAGATTTGGGTGCTTGATCCTACCAAGACACTCTAGTTCTCGAGCTGCTTCTTGATCCATCATGGTCGATCCATGGACTAAGACTTTCACGGCGACATGGATCCCACCAGCCAAGAACCCTCTATAAACCGGTCCAAATCTCCCTTCTGCCAGCAAAGTTCCACGATCAAAATGAGATGTGGCAGAAAGAAGATCCGCGAACGTGAAGTTCAGCAATGGCTTCTCTAAGATGACTGCCGGAACCGCATTAGCATGCTTAACATCAGCTACCCAAGTGGTCGAATCAGCCTCAAACGCGAATGGACCCGAGACATTCTGTTCTTCCTTGTGAACCGACTTCCGCTTCATGACCCATAACCTCGTCGTTCTCTTCCGTCTCCATCCAAATGCTAAACACAGCAACAAACCCACCAGGAAACAGAATAGCAACAATGCCATTGCCAAAACAACGACCTTAACGACCCCCTTATGTATACTCGATTTTCTCCTGAATAGGCTCGGGTTTGCAGCAATCGGGCAACTTTCACCTAGCCCTATTAACGCGGACTGAACCACTGGCCACGGCATCATTGAAGCACAAAAGGTCAAGTTATTGTAGGAGAAGTTGAATCTGTCCATCAATGACAACCTCTTAAGGACATAATCAGGGATCTCCCCGCTTAGATTATTACGTGATACATCAAGAACTTCGAGCTTCCCTATACTCAACATTGGAAACGAACCGTCAAGATGGTTTCCTGAGAGATCCAGTGCACTCAACTCACTCATCTGAGCTACACAACCAGGAATCCGACCAGTTAAACCAGTTTTCGACAGATTCAGATACTCCAACATCGAAATGGCATCGATACGAGGGAACTCCTGGACTGAGAACCTGTTGCTAGCTAAATTAAGATGCTTCAAATTATGAGCGTGAACCAGATCATTCAAAATCACACCACTGAGTTGATTCTCAGACAAATCAAGATATCTCAATCTCGACCAATCGAAACTCGAACCATTCGATTGAACCTGTGAAATGTGACCCCGAAACCGGTTTCTACTCAAATCCAACACCTCCAATGGCCAAAACCCTTCAAAAACCTCAACCACGGATCCCTCGAACAGATTCCCAGATACATTAAGCACACTTATTCCCCTCAACCCTACAAGTTCCAAAACCCGGCCTTCGATTCGATTTCGAGCAAGATTCATGTATCTAAGCTTCCCCATTGCTTCCCCAAACCCGAATGGAAGTTTCCCAGATAGATTATTCTCAGAAACATCAATGAGTTCCAGTGATTTCAACCCAAGAATCCCAGATGGGATAATTGAAGAAAACCCATTTGACTGAAGATTCAGAATCTTGAGACTAACAAGAGAACTGATGGATTGTGGGATCTGATTTGAGAGCTGATTGTGAGAGATATCTAGGGTTTCAAGTGACCCAAAATTCCCCACATTGCTTGGAAGTGAACCAAATAGCTTGTTGTGAGAGAGATTAAGGGATTTGAGAGTGCTTAGACTCCAAAAATCCGACGGCAAAGCTGTGATTTTGTTGAGACTCATGTCTAGGGTTTGGAGCTTGGTGAGTTTGCCAATGGTTGTATCAGGAATTGGACCTGAAAGATTGAAACTTGAGAGTGAAAGTGATATGATGAACTGTTGGGTTTTGTCACAGGTCACTCCTTGCCATGTACATGGATGAGTTGAATCCGATGATGATGTTGATGTTGTTGATGACGATGGGACCATTTTGTCAAAGAAATCAGAAATGTAGGAGAAATCAGTGTTGGGTTCCAATTTCACTTGCTGTTTGGAAGATGAATGTGATGATGAATGTGTCAATGGTGAAGATGGGTTGATGAAAAGAGACATGAAAAGCAACAATGAGGTGAAAAAATGGAAACCCATTTGGAGAAAACAGAGAGAACTGGTGTCCAAAACTGATATCAATGGTGTCTATGCAGGAAAGATCAAAGCTTTGTCATGGAAAAAGCAACAATGAGGTGAACAAAAGGATGCCCATTTGGAGAAAACAGTGAAAATGGTGCCAAAAACTGATAACAGTGGTGTCTATGCAAGAAAGATCATAGCTTTATGAGTTCTTGAGCTGCCATTTTCATGCAATTTTCTTGGGTTGTGAGACCCTTTTTGCACAAATCACCTGCAAGACAATTAACCCATCTCTCATCTGAAAAGTTGATTCATTGGGTAGAGCAAATGAGCAATAATGGGCTGTATCTTTTACTTGGGAAGGAAATGGAGGGATTCAATTGCGGTGAGATGTTCAAGATTCAAGAAAGTTGTAGGTTAATGTCTGTACTGTTTTAAATTTGGCTCTGCAAAATAAAAGGTACTGTGGTGGAGTTGAAAGTTGAAAATTGAAAGTGCTTTTGGGGACAGAAAAGGGAACCAAACCAAATAAAGGAGAAGAAGGAAACGAGAAGGGATGGTTAAGAGGTTTATTTCAGAGCCCTATTTTGGTTAGCATTTGAAGTACTTTGTGCTTGGAAGTGGTGCCAAAATGCACTCTGGACTAATGTCTCGAAGTTTAGTGACTAGTGCTTAGTAACTCGACAATTAGGTTTTGTCTAAAGTATTAGCCACTAAGCTTCATGACACTAATCCGCAGTGCCGTTGGCATTATTTGTAACAATGTCTTTATTTGTTTTTAGAGTAATGTCAGCACGTTTCGTTTGAAAAACTTGTTTTTAAAAATTATCAACACATTTGTTGTGCTCAAATACTTACGAGCTACATTAATCAACTTATAAGTTTACAATGACTATATCGAAAGAATTACGCCGCTTTCTTTTGTCCCATTGCTTGGACATTCAGTCAAGTTATAACCAGATTTGGTAACTTATAAACCAAGAAAAACAAGTCATTTCCAAAGAAATACCCTATCTTGCATGCTTGATGCTCCATTGCTTGTAAAGTCAATGATGGAAATGTGCTCTGTTTCAACACTGGAGAGACCAATAGTGATGATATCGTATCATGTGATCTTCTGCTAATTGTCAAAGACACTAACCATAGTAATTAGATGATGCACATTTGCTGTTAATTGTTTATATATCAAACAAAATTTTGAATAGACCAAAGTATCTTGAGTGTAAAAAGGGGACCAAAGCATCAAACCATAGTAATTATCATGAGATGGCTTGACTTTTACTAATGTCTCAATTTGCTTTTTCAAGGAGAATAATGTTTTGGTCGCATGCGTTCGATGACAATGGTCTTCTGAAATCTCATGTTAAATTAACAGTTTAGTTTTGAGATTATATAGTCTACCTTGGAAAATCATCAGAATTTATTCTCAAAGGACATTGCAAACTTCTAAAAATGAAAATTGATAGGTTTTCTATTCATTTTATTGGTTTTTTTTTTTGTTCGAATATTCAACAATTATCTTGTTAATTTAGATGTTGTTTGCTTCCTAGTTAACCGCTAAATGCAAGACACATGGGCATTCTCAAGATTACAGATTTCAACCTTACGAAATAAATTGATTAATTTCTTTCAATTTTTGAGAACTCAACTCGCTATCACTCAGATCCTGATATCACACATTGCTAACTTACATGAATTTTTAAGAGGAAAGGTGAAGTGGGAAGATGGAGCAGTGAAATACAGTGAGTGAGAAGTTGAGCTCCATAAATGAGATGGGTTGAATAGCATTTAAGATAAATCGTGCTGAATTGTTGTTGAAATACTATCAGAATTTATTGGTGAGGAAAATTAATGTTTGTCTCTGCTTTGAGCTCTGTACGAGCCAGAACTGCAAGAATACTTCGCATTCAATTTTTCTGCTAGTATTTGAAAAAATTCACTAGCAGTACTTGCATGGAGAAGATTAGGAGCCCATAACTATACTGGAATGATTATAAATAAGACACATTATCGGCACATGGATCTTTTCATATTAATTGATTTGAAGCATATTGTCTGAAATAAAAACAAAAATAATAATTCAGATAATTTTATCATATAATTCATGATACTGAAAAACGAAATATATGTACTCTTACGACAACCCAACACAGAATGTCGTTTCATCGGCTATAGAATAACACGAAGATAAGGACCGATTTCTGAACCCAAACCCACTGCAACCTTTTTCTTCCTCTTGTTTCCTCTATATGCCTTATAATTCATGGAACCTTGCGTGCCCATACAATTCTCACAAGGAAACCCTTTTAGGTGAGGACTATTCTCCATATTTCATAACTTTACAACCAAGATTTGGATATTTTGTGTATTGGATTGATTCTAGTTTTTTTTGAGAGAAGAAGAAAGAAGATAGAAAGAGAGTCCAAATGCGCCTGTTAATTAGTCATAAAAGTCCAATCATAAACTATATATGGTGTGTTATCTATAATTTAAAATCAAAATATAAAAATAGTGTTTCAATCATGAGTCAAAGAGTAATGTTAAAATATAACTGAGTTAAAAATGGTTATAGATTTGAAACCAAAGACAGATATTGCTATCCTTGCCACATCATCAATTATGATTTTTTTTTTAAAGTTTTTCACTTTCAAAAAATTATGAAGGTTACAAATTTACTTATCTAATAAAAAAATATATAAAAATATGCTTGAAAAAATTAGTAGAATATAAGGATAAAATACTCAATGAAAAAAAATTGGTATAATTTTGAAAAATTTATGATGTGTATGAAATTTAAAAAAAAAAGTCTATAAAAAATAACGTCGATGCTTAAATTGTACTTAGATAAATAAATAAAAAGAGATCGAGAGAAAAATTGCTCAAATGGAATCATTTTGATGTAAAATAGAACCAAACATTAAAATGATAATTTTATAATTGATGATAAAAATATTTTTTGATATCAAATTATAATAATAAATATATCTATTTTAATATTAAGGTTGAACTTACAATGACCTTCTAAACTCCCCAAGAGTGGATGAGAGTCAAGTGGACCACCAAGTTAAAACAATTAGACCAATTTAAATATTCTCTCAGTTTCAATAAAATTATAATATTTAATAAATTGGATTGTTTTAATTAAATTAGAATTTTATCCTATTTGAAAAAAAAAATTCTATAAAAATATTAAAATATCCTTAATATTTATTTATTTTATATCAGATACACTCACCACATCACTTTTTCTCTTATTTTTTTTTTCTCACTTCTCTCTCTCACAAAAATTAAAGAATAATTTAGTCTTTAAACAAAAAATCAATACAGATATAAATTATCGCATCAAATTAAATAGTTGCAATTCTGTTGTGACGAAGGGAGTAGTTGTTAAAAGGAAGGGTAGGACTAAGTCCAGAGCAAAAATTGTTAATTCCAGAATAATTTTTCTTTTTTTGATAAATTTATTTTTTATTTTAAAATATAGACGTTCTATATTTAATCTTTTTTGTTTTGAATTTAGTCATTTCCTAAAAAGAATTTAACAATGCAATCAACATATAACGGCTCATTTAATTACTTGACAACCCATTTATCTTTTATCCAGTGGATGCGTATACCAAATTAACTTTTGGGTACAGACATTCACTGATTTGCTCAATCCTAGATACAAAGAAACTCAATCCCGAAGATCATTAAGATAATGCTGAACATTCGAACCAGACTAACTTGCATCCGTGAAACTCGTTGCAAGGCAATCATCATGCTAGTAAATTCAAGAGCACAAAACTCATGATAATGGATATCGTGGTGGTGGGTGGGGTGGAAAGGGGGCGTTACATAATTGAGCACCACCAACAACATATCAACCAAACCACTCATAAGTCACCACCACATCCATCAACATATACTCAATCCTACGCAACCTCAACTCACCCCACTAGGATTGAGTTGAATACAACAATATATTTTTGTCTAGTTTTATCATAATCTCCCTTTATCATATATGCTCATCTTTTTTGGAGATGTTCACACTGCTCTTGTGGGACTTATAATCCCTTTGTCCCCTCTCATTTGTCTTAATATATCACCCCACACATCAACAAACTTCACCTAACTTTACTAAGTTGTCAAGTGAGGACGAACTCATCTTGGGACGTCATAGAAGGTCCTCTTAGGTTTATATAAGTCCAAATTGTGGTCCATTTGATTTTTGCCCTTTCGATTCATTGGGGGTATCGGTGACGATATGTTTTATCTACACACAACAGGCAAATTACAAACACTCGTTTCAAAAATTCAGCTATGTCAATGAATGGTTTGAATCGAGCTTTGCTTTGATGCTTCTATAGAATTTAAGAAGGATGATACTAATCGAAATACTTGATATTACTCAATGGAACACTATAACTTGAGACACAAGACTCTAAACCTTTTAGGTGAGAGACTCTTTGCTATTGGAATGTTTGCTTGACTTGATGATTAGATGATAAGGTGAGAAAGCCTTGAATTCTTTTTATAGTTGAGGATGTAAGGGTGTAGAATATAAGAAGGATGCAGAAGATGTAGGAGATATTTTGAGAGAAGAATCTAGATAAGGAGAGGTATGGAGAAGAGTAGAGAATTGTAGATATCTCTAGAATTGATCACCTTCTTTGAGCCATTCACGTTGAGCTCAAGAATTGATCTTGGGCTTGAGTTTTCTTTGGGTTGACGTTGGGACTTTAACACTCCCCCTCAACACCGACCCCTCTTGCTTCCATCCCCAGAAGTCGACGAAACTCTTCGAACTTCGCTTGGTTGAGTACCTTGATGAAGATATCTGCTATTTAATTCTTCACGTTGATTGGCTTCATCTCCACCTCCTCTTGGAGCACTTTCTCCTTAAGAAAGTGATGATGAACTTCCACATGTCTCGTTCTTCTTCAAGGCCTTGTATTCTTCCTCTATGACCTTGATCCATTCTTTACTCCTCAAAATCTCTTCATATGTTGATGACTCTTTAATATCATCATCGGTGGCTAGTGCTGCATTTGCATATTTTGGGTTCGGCTTCTTTTCCCTCTTTGATCTCCGCAACTGCTGGACTGGTTCTTCTTCAATCTCTATTTGGGTTAGTCGTACTTCTTCTGGAGTTTTGCTCATTTGATGAGTCTTGTGGTATACTCCAGTTTTTCACAAGCTCTTTGAACATTCGGGTGTTTTAGGTGCATCTTCATCATCTCTTATATTTTCATGCTCATCCATCCTTTTTTGTATTTTGCTTTTCAAGTCTTCTGAATATAGAAGCACTATCTCCTCTGATGATGACCAGGATGAAGCTTCATCAAAGATCACATTCCTTGAGTTGTAGCAACGATCTGTCGTAGGATCACAACACCTCAATCCTTTCCTTACATCATCATATCCAACAAAGATACAACGAATTGCCTTTTTGTCGAACTTACTTCGAAGATGGTCTGGGACAGACGTAGCAGACACGTCCAAATACGCAGAAGTGGCTGACCGTGGGTTTGACATTCCATACCTTATGAAAAGGTAAGATGAACTGTAACTTTGTCTGAGATATCCTTTTGATTACATGCGTCACCGTCTTCATACACTCTGCCCAAAACCTTGGAGGCACATTCTTTGAGTGCATTAAGCTTCGACATATCTCTGTCAAGTGTCGGTTCTTCCTCTCAACAACACCATTTTGCTGAGGAGTGCTAGGGTATGTCAATTGGCGCTTGATCTTGTGCTCCTTCAGGAATGACGAGAATACTTCTGATGTGTATTCCCCTCCATTGTCGGTACGTACACAACGTACCTTCTTCCCAAGTTTATCTTCAACATTTTCTACAAACTCTTTAAATTTTATGATGATTTCAGATTTTTCTTTAAGAAAGTAAACCTACACGTACCTTGAATGATCATCAATGAAAGTCACCATATACTTTGTCTCGCTGACAGATGGATGCTTCATCGGTCCGAAGACATCTAGTGGATGAGTTCCAAAGGCTCCTTTGCTCTAAACTTTGACTCCTTGTAAGGAATTTGATGAGCCTTTCCATATTGACACCCGATGCAGATAGTATCTCTTTTGATTTCTAGATGAGGAAGGCCCTTTAACATCGACTTTTTCATCATGATCTCCAACTTATGGTCACTCACGTGTCCAAGTCTAACATGTCATAAATCTGTCGTCTCGTTTTTTCGAGTCTTATCTACGTATGCTGATTCAACAGACATCACGCAGATAGACTCTTAACATTTGTCCCTTCATTATTAATGTACTCGAGACATACCACATAATTTTCGGATGATGTCAGTTGAGACACAGATAACAGATTCTTTGTCATACTTGGCACGCGATAGATGTTTTGTAACTGTACCTCGTTAGCGTCGGATCGAGATGTAATCGCAGTCTTCTTAACATGACTGATCGGAAGTCTGGAATAGTTTGCAGTGACTACAACTTATTTCCCTTTATACTCTGTCATGCTCTCCAATTTCTCCTTGTCTTCGGTCACATGATAAGAGCAACCAGAATCCAATCTTGGTTGTAGTCTATCCTTCCTGAGTTTGAAGATGCAGAAAGAACAACTTTCTTCGTGGTTACAGAGGATGCATAGATATCCCACTCTTCTTCACTTCCACCATCATGGTGGGTGCGGGTCACCACATTTCCTTCAATATTTTTTTTCTTAAACCAACAGTCACGAGCGATGTGACCCTTCTTGCCACAATTATAACATTTGAAGTGTTTCTTATGCATGTTCTTAGATGACTGTCCTTTGTTGTCTGGGGTATGCTTTGCTCCCCCTAAATTTGTGCCATTTTGTTGATGTCTCATAGAGCTATTCATTTGTTTCTCATTAAAGGGTGTTTCTTCTTCACTCTTTGTGAAAATACCCAATATTTGTTTAGCCAGAGTCTCTTGATTGACCAACAGACTCTTCAGATCCGTGATGGGTAGTGGAGTAGGCCATCCTTGTACTGCCGTAACAAATACGACATATTCTGGCCTCAATCCATGGATTATGATCCTTCTTATCCTGAACTCACTAATTTTGGACTCTACATCTAATTGAGATATGTCCCGACATAAATTTCTTACTTTTGTGAAGTATTGATTGATAGACATACCTCCTTATTTTGTAGACATTAACTCATTCTCCAAGAGTTGGAGTCCAGCATCATGTTTCTACGAGAAGAGTAACTTGAACGTGTCCTATACCTTTTTCGAAGTATCTGCTTCACGTATGTGCTCAATCAACTCCTTCTCAATGGTTGTCTTGAGCACATGCATAACCTTTCCAGCTTTGATCTTCCACTTTCTATATGCATCGACATTCTATGTGGAGGGTGGTGTGGTCTCATTATCACTAACAATCTCCCAGAGATATTGTCCTTACAAATAGGACTCAATGCATGTACTCCAATAACTATAGTTATTGCCATTGAGTTTCTCCACGCCTCCGGTTGTGTTCGATAGATCTGTCATGACTCCTTGGTCTTGAACTAATCGGATCGACGATCTTGCACCAAGTTAACAATGTCGGCTCTGATACCCCTTGTAGAATTTAAGAAGAATGATACTAATCGAAATACTTGATATTACTCAATGGAACACTATAACTTGAAACATAAGACTCTAAAACTTGTAGGTGAGAGACTCTTTGTTATTGGAATACTTGCTTGACTTAATGATTGGATGCTAAGGTGAGAAAACCTTGAACTCTTTTTATAGTTAAGAATGAAAGGGTGTAAAATGTAAAAAGAATGTAAAAGATGTAAAAGATATTTTGGAAGAAGAATCTAAATAAGAAGAGGTATGAAGAAGAATAGAGGATTGTAAATATCTCTCGAATTGATCACCTTCTTTGAGCCATTCATGTTGAGCTCAAGAATTGATCTTAGATTTGAGTCTTCTTTGGGTTGATGTTGGACCTTCAACAACTTCTTACACAACAGACTCGTTTGAATCGAGCTTTGCTTTTTCAACCCACAGAAATAACAATCGATGAACAGTCAAACATAGACGAACACTAACAATAGTTCATGTCGACATTTTAAGATAGTCACTGATCTCCTTCTCAACACCACACCTTTTGACTCAAAAATGTAAAATACATTACATTATACTCTAGATAGATGAAAGTAGAAGTGGTTAAGTTTGTTAGCATGGCTCGAGGTCAAGAGGATGATCACTCGGATCAAGCTTGGATATAGTTAACAAACAATATACCAATCATTTATTCATTGGAAGGAAAGTTTGTAGTATATGAACCCTGAATGAAGCTTTAGTATATGACAACCCATACACCTTACACATAACCGATGCTTCTCTTCACAACACCAACTTTTCATACCGTCATACAAACCTTTCACTGAACCCAGCAGATACCGATATCTTCACTTCCCTTCCACAGATAAACTGAATTTGTAGAATAAAAATAATCTTAATTAATGGAGGCATTTACCTCCCGATAACTTAATGGCGTTTAGTGTCGACAGATCAAAACTCGAGCTTCAATGCCAATCCGACTGAATCTCCATGGTTCATCCTTTTCTTTCTTCAATTTAGCCTTCTTTGTGGCAATTTCCTGGAACGGATTCGGTCCATCGAAGCTGATCCTCGACCTCTTCACCTTTTTCCTCTTTCCTTTGTCGTATTCCTCGTCCCTGTGTTAGTCCAAACATAGAACAAGAATTTAAAATAACGGGATCGCCGTGGCTTCATTAAAATGGATCAATTCTTGCCATGCTACTTGACAAAGAGAATGCATAGACCCCATAACCCATATTGTTCTCAATATCATAATCATAAAGGGTCTAATGAAAGCTTCGGGATATAAAAATAAAAATCAGAATCGGAGTTGGTTACGGTGTAAAATCGAATGATCGGATAGATTAACCGACCTAGAAAGGACCTAAATGTTTCCTGAGGAAAGCTGGTAAAAGGAACAACATTCTACATGTACTCACCAATCATCGCCCACATATCCAATGGTTCTGCTCACTGAACCATTTGAGTCCAAATTTTTCGAAGAAGCCACCTCTGCTTCATCCCACCGTCCGACTGAAGCAACACAAACACAATCAATTAAGTAATGATGTGATGGGAAAATAATACGCAGATGGGAATTTTCTACGGAAACTAAACCAGCCATTTTTGCTTGGACAGTAAATAAAAACCAAGCTCCTCTTAGTCTCTTACTGCTATACGATAATATGATTTAAGACCAGACAAAGTAGCGAGACGAATAAAGAAAAACAGTCAGTCTCCTATGAGAGGCACACAATAATACACAGCACAGAAGTCAAAGTAAAATGTAGGAAACCAGTACAGAGATACTTACTAATTGATTTCTCCAGGCCAAGAGCAACAATACTTTCTTCCCCTTTTTGTACATGGCAATTTGAGGTATCAATCGAAGATTGTTGCCTTCCATTTTTTACTTGATTCCTCTCTGTTGTCGAGACGGCAACTGTGCCATCGCTTTGATCTATTCTCTCTTTCAACTCTCTCTGGAAATTCTCTGAAGGTAGATTGTCACCCATACTCATCGTGTTCTTTCCAGCATCACCTTTTTCATCTGTTCTTGAACCGGAATCTGATTGAGAAAAGGAATGCACTGATTTACCAGAAGAAACTGAACTGGCTTTCTCAGATGTTGAAGGTCCTGAGTCTGCAGTGTTACAAACAGTATCTGACAAGTGCTCTACATCAAGACTTTGATCCTTGACTTTCTTCTTTTTCCCATTCTTTTTACGTATAGTGAGATGTGCTCTAAGCATCATTTTGGTACCAAAATGCACGGTCAAACCCCTACACTTTTTATGCTTCTTCGATTTTCTCTGTGAAACGTGGTCAGAACATACCGCAGTTGCATTCCCATTCATAGAAGGAAGCTTAGATGGTTTTTTAAGGTCTGACTGACTGATTTGGGAATTCTCTGCCTGCTAATAAGCAACGATTAAAGTTAACAGAGGAAAAGAAGCTATTTCCTATTCCTAAACTATTCAAAACAAAGATAAACACAAAAATAGAATAACTCTGTATAACGTGCCTTATGAGTTCCTCTTCCACCCTGCATCTCAGTCGACTGATGATCGGATTCTGTTTTCTCCGCTGCCAGATCAGACTGCTTGTTCTTAGGTGCACTGCATAACCTAATCTGTGCATCAGAATTGGTCTGGAAAATGAAGGATGCAGAAACAAGCAAGAGTTAGCAGCATCGAAGCCAACGAAGTATATGGAATATACCAACTTGACCTAGAAACAAAAGCCCATCCTGGCGTTATGGTGTTCACCTTTTGCGGCTCCTTGGTATCTGCATTTACAGCAATTTTCGAGGCCAAGCTGAAACTAGATGACTTCTCAACTGAATGAGGATTGCTATCAAAATTTTTATCCTCACAGCCAGCCTCGGCATTTGTTACCGAAGCATCTGTAGCATCGAATGCCACAGAACTATTTTCAGTCTTTTCCATTGGCTGACCAATGTCGCCCATGCTTGACTTTGTGGCCAAAGTTTCATCTTTTCTTACAGCTGAGTCTTCTGATGCTATGGTACCACTGCCTTTCAGGACAGAATGATCCTTATGAATGACTTGAGTTGAATTTGAGTTTGATTCCTTGTTTCGCACTGAAACTCCAGGCACACTGACAGTACCTGAGCGCGTTGAAAGCAAACCATTAAAGAGCTTCACAGTAAAAGCACTTGGAAGTGACCTACGATCCGTATCTGCAGTAGACACATTTCTGAGAGTAGTTGCAACCCCATTGACGTTTTGGTTGACAATGAGAGGCTTTTTCTGAGAAAAACGATTTATATCACGAACATAAAATAGCATGTATGCCTTCTGCTCCAACACAATCCTTTCACTGACTTGAGAAACCTGCGCAGTCAAACAGAAAAGAGAGCATGAATTCTGCTGGCAATATATTACAGTCACAACAAGGTGAAACTTCTCACAGATTTAGCAACTCAACAACTATGTAAAAAACTCACAGGTTTAATTGTCTCAATACGGTTTAATATGAGAAGGGGATTGAAAAAAAGGACAAAATCAATAGACAACTGAAATGTGAAGGGGGAAATAGAAACATAAGCACTTCATTGGTTATTGACGCACCCGAGCATAGTAGAAAAGAGATTCACGAGGATAATATGATTAATCTCAGCCGAGCACATGCCAGTTACCAACACAAGAAATGATGAGAGATGGGTGGTTGAGCAGGAGATATATTCAAAAGGGACAAAAAGAAGTTGCCACATACAGTTGAAATGATAAATTCTCCATTGCAACGTAATAATCATAGGCTCATAGCCATTGAAGACCAGGGATTATCAAGGTCAAGCAGCAGCAAGTTTCTAGAATATATTATAACCAATGGTTGAAATACAACGCCGAAAATTACCTTGTTATCATCAAGAGAATACCACATTCCACTTGATGTTCGTACAAAACAGTAATAATGACCCGAATGCGTGCTCCCACCAGCATGGACTAGTACTCCATATAGTGTATAACTCAGATCACCTTCATCCTGCAGATCAAAATAATATTATGACACCGAAGTCCTAAAATGACAAAAAAAAAAAAAGAGAAAAGAAAAGAAAAAAAATCGGAAAAGGGGTTCTCAATACCAACACAGAAAAAGGCTTCTTAGAATGAAACAAGAATCAGGATTCGGGAAGGGAAAAGCTCCAGGGAGAAGAAACTGATATGTAATGGTGATGCAATATGAAGGGTAAGTTCTATATTTACTTCCAAAAGGAAAAAAAGCCTGCCCTGGTAGCGATAATGCTTCAATATTGAACAGAAGATAGAATAAGAACGAAAGCATGTCATACGAACAATATTAACTACCATATGAAGGGAACCCCCTCCGAAAAAGTGAAAATATAATAAGAAACAAAAACATCCCGGAAAAGCAAGAGAGGAAGATGGATACGAGGCACATACATAGGCACCACTGACAAAATGCTTCATATCGATTGCAGGACCAAAATGAACCTTCCGATCAATCTTTTGCCCAGAAAAATGCGAACCAAACCTCTTTAAATGGAAAGCAAGAACATAAGGTGCCTTGTCAACTGTCAGTTGTTTGAGTGCCTTCACCTTCTGTCTGCATTTTTCGCAGTGGTAGTGCTTTTCTCCATCATCCAACTTCTCTGCAGCAGTGAAATGGAGAAGAGCCCTATGCAGAGAGTCTGCCCTTGCTATCTCAAGACTCAAATCTAAGAAAGGATCAAATTTGTCCGAACAATGAGAGCATTGCAAGCATTTCACCTACAAAGATTAAGTTGGTCACATTGGAGAATAAATTAAAGCATAACAGCAACAGTAAACATGAAAATAATGAATAAGCAAATAAACAACTCCTACCCGGCTTCGTAAACGACCACCAAAGATCTTATGAACCAAACTTTTCTCATAAGCGGTAGGTGACTCAGTGGGTACACCAGATGGCAAGCAGCATTTGTGCATTGACTCCAGCAAATGAATCATGAATTCATGAGCATCCTCCTGTCTACAGCGACGGAAGTTCCGAGATATAGCTAGTTTAAAGTCAAGGATCACATGCAATACAGCTTGACTACCCAAACAATTTAATAAATTACTCCAGAAACCTAACAAAAGCCAAGAGCACGTTGACCAACGAATATATAATCAAGTAACAAAACTGTTACTCGTACATAATTTAATATTTGAATTATTACTTCCTCAGGAATTCAGGATACATCGCAGACGGGAGACAAGATCCTTCGGAATTAATGTTCTCCCAGTATTCTGAAGTGCATTGCTTACATGTCTCTGAATCGCACATAAAGCACAAAAATCCCTCCGCCAACCTTAAAAAGCAAATAAAAATGATGGCATTAGAAGCTGAACACATCGGGAAGTTCCAAGTGAAGTTCTGATTAGTGTGTGAAGAGAGCTTCGATCTGACAAACCGAGGCACGAGACTCACAAGAATTTTTATGCTTGCCACTCTGCAGATAAGCTGCTAAAGGTTCTGTGTAAGTGAGGCACTGAAGAACTGCATTTAGAAAGCATGTATTCCCAAGATTTTGCAAACCAGCACCCTACAAAAGTATGAAATTCAATGAGAAACTTAGAAATCACGGACTATTAACAACGCCTAGCTTATTCCAAATCAAATCCCTATTTTCCAAACGTTGTACACATCAGTGAGCGAGACACACAACATGAACTTTCACTGGATGCCATAACTAAAATAACAAGACCAAACTCTAAATCTTATTCATTATCGCAACCACGACACCTAAAAAGAGCATACACGAATGTTATAACACAGCTCCAACATAGTTTACCATCTACAAATCATTCAGCAACTCTCGACTTCATAAATTATTCCTACCATTCCCACCTATCCAGCTGATCTAGTGCAAGTAACAGTTCTACCAATAGCAACCGAAGCCAACTAGCAATCGACAGCTGAAACTGCCAATACTAATAGCAACAACTCCATAAACTTCATCTCAATACCACCAATCATCAACAACAAACAAAAACCTAAACTAAAACAATCAAATCATTCAAACTAACAAGTTCAAAGCCATACAATCCTGCTAAAAGTGACCGGCGACGTGAAAATCGGATCGAAACCGTTCTCCCACGCCTCAACCCCATCCGATCTCCTCGATCCACTTCCCACACCACCGCCACCATCCAAGAAGCTCCTCCCCGTCGTCGTCGGCGGCGGCGGCGGCTTCGGATTCAGAGTCTCGATCCTGCAACCCGAGCTCTGACGCACAGGATTATAAGGTTTCCTCTCCAACTGGAACTCGATCCTCCTCCCGCATATCGACATCACATCAACTGCTGTCTCCGCTGACGGCGTCGCCGATGATGATGATGGTGCGGCGCTGGATTCGTCGAGTCTGTGCTGTGGAATCGCCATTGTTGTCGTCGATTTACATGTAGAGATCGATCGATAATTTGGCGATCGATGAGGTGAGATTTTGTTGATCGATCGATCGATCGATCGATTGATGAGATTGGGAATTAGGGTTTGGGATTTGGGGGTGAGGTGGCTGCGCAGCAGGGAAAGGGGAAGTGATGATAAACCCTACTACTACGAGGAGTGTAAAGTGAAAAGACGATATTGCCCCTTGATTTTATTTTATTTTATTTGTAAGAATTAGTGACTGCATTATCGGATCACAATGGTTTCGAATAGACTCTTCAAATTGGTCAGAGTAACTCCATGAAGTTAAAATATATTTATTTATTTATTATTATTATTTAATATTTAAATATGATTTTGATATTAAATATATAATTATTATTTTAATATTTGATAAGATTTTAAAATAAAATAAGATCAATTTAAACTCAATTATATATTTATTAATCAATTAATTAATTTAAATATAAATAATTGAAAAAATAAGAAAAATAGTGGCGTGATAATTATAACTATATTTATGTCTGATGTCAAATTTAGAATCAAATTTAACTTATTTCTATTTTGATATCATTTTTACCTCATGATTATAGTTTTAGATATCAAAATATAATTATAACATCACATATACCTCATGGTTAAATTTATTTTTAATAGTTATTCTGTTCGTACATTCCTATACTCCAAATCGAATAAAACTATTCATCATATATCGTGATCTTAATGCCCAAAAAAAAACTGATAAACCAGCTTAGTGTTGGTGTTGCAACTGGCTGCAACAGCTAATGGGCTGATGCAAAACAGTATTTTGCACAATGTGTATAATTATTTTGTAGAATGAAAACTACAACAGACGATCTTCAAGTTAATGTACACGAGAAGCAAAACGCTCTATTACAACAACCAGTTCACTATTTGTCTGTGCTGAACTCGGCAGTAGGTTTGAGCTTGGGAGTTTAGACGCTTTTTATGATGGACTGTTGGTGTTTCGGATCCTGGTCCGTGTCAGAGTCCCGACACGGAAACTCGCACAAATCAAAAACAAGAAAGGAATCAAGGTTGTGATCTTAAGGGACCGATTTCAATATTTAAATCAGTTTCGATTGAATAAATGAAATTCTAATGATGGAATAGGATTCAAAAATTTTTACCTTTTTGATAATAAATAAAGATATTTATAATATAGTATTGATTTTTTATATGGTGGATATTAATCACTTCCTTAGAAGATAAGCAAGTGACTTACTCCATGCGATGTCATGTGACATTTTTTCATGTTTCTTGACTTAATGATATTTGGTCTTTTATTGCATTTTTAATCCATAAGATTTTTTATTTTTTTTTATGACGAGGGTGTTCGGGCCAGTTCGCGCGCACCTCGACTAGACGTCCCCCACCAGTATCGGGTAAAGCTTTGACCGAAGTCAACGGGCGTGGCCAACATGGATTTTGAGGCTAGTGGGATTCGAACCCAAGATTTTTAAGAAGAAGGTTGAGTCGAACATCACTAAACCAACCAGGTTGGTTTTTTAACCCATAAGATTCATGTCTTTTTATACCAACATTGTTATTTTCAGCATAGATCATTTTTTGTTGATAAACCTTGGAAGTATTATTTCCCAACAATGTCTAATTCTCGATAACATTGAATTAAAAAAAAAAAAAGAAAAGAAAATATCCTTAAGCATAAGATGAAGGGTTGATCACTTGACATTATAAAAATAAAATAAAAATACTCCCTTCGTCGTCCAAATTCGTTTTCCAAAGGTTTAGATTTATTTGTGTTTTAAATCTTTTAATTTAGATCAATTAAAATTTAAAAAATTAGGGTTATTAGGGGGATTTATAAATAACCCTTATAACAACCATCTCTATATTTCAGTTTTCTTTCAATAATGGATTTGGTCCACGATCGTGAATCGTTGTGTGAATCGATCCCTAATATTATTGTGAGACACTAATGATAGATCGAATTATGAATTTTAATCCCGAATCAATTTAAAATTTTTTTGATATGATTAAACATAAGAATAAAACATTTCAAAATATATGACGTTGTAAAGATTATGGGACGGAAAAAGGAGTTGGTCACTCGGATATGAATTGTCTCCTTGCAATCCGTACGATACGTAGTGTCCATTCAGTTGAGCTGTATGCCTGTATCCATATTCACACCATATCTGTCTCCGGGTTGAAGGATAAGTGTGATCGAGGTACCATTTATTGGAGAATGTAGGAAGTAACGTGAGCGTGTTGGTATATAGTACATTATGCTCTTTCACTTTCATTTATCTTGACTTGGCCTTCCACGTCTACTTCTCCTTTTTCACCTTTCTAAAAAAGAAACATCTATCCTTGACCAAGGTATGTCTCTACAGTCATCGGAACACCACATCGTCCCACCATCCATTATCTCACCATATTCACCCACGTCGCCATAACGTCATACGTTACATAGGAGTAATTCATTCTATCATCAGTTATAATACAACATCGAAGTCTGTAATGCGTATAATCACAAACGTCAGACTAAGACCAAACGTGAAATTGTGTTTTATTTTACGAACGAGTAAAAAGCGAAGACGAGTTCGCTGGAATCAGGAATGCTTGCGGAACTTCCTAGTCACCTAAATGACCTACTAAGAGAACCATAGGATGAACAAAGACCAAAATCCAAATAATGTACACCAAACCAAAGTCATAATAGTGGCTAGAGACATAGTCGTGGAGATGGTGAATGATATTACATTTCATCTACCCACCGAAAATAGAAAGAAAAACAAATGATACAGATACAAGAAGAGGAGAAAGACAAAGCAAAATGGGGAAAGATCAGAGACAAAGGCAGAAAGTCAATGCGTCGAAATTTCAACTGCACTCATCAACCTCCCAACCTTCAACTACAAGCATAGAATAAAGAAAACCTCATAAAGGATAGTACAAGAAACATTGTCCATCTCATAAATATTGGAGTTCTTACAAGTCACATTCTCACCAAATCTTCCCCCAAATGATCAGATACTCGTATGATCATATCAACATCTTCATTCATCCATCATTTCTTGCAGCTCCCTAATCATCATCATTATCTTTATCATCTCATCAAGGTTCTCAATTGAGTCTTGATCATAATATCATCATTCAAATCCAACTCAATTGTCTTTTCTAATAGAACGGGGTGTAGATTCCAGTTTCTCCGTGAATTGATAAAATAGTTTTGATTCCATCAAAAAGCTATCGTGCATCGCGTCTGACGTTACACGACAATGTCGATGCGATCGCGATCCGACAGGATAAGATTCAACGTGGGAGGAAAGATCTTCGAAACAACCTCCACCACCCTTGCCAACGCCGGCCGTGACTCGTACTTCGGCGCCTTCTTCGACTCCGACTGGAACTTCACCGCCGCGGCCGATGATGCCGTCCACTTCCTCGA
>JAOVYX010008665.1:0-35043 GCA_035668315.1 Drosera spatulata | reverse complement strand
TAAGAGAAGTCTTGAAACGTAAAATTTTCTACAAAGTTTACTGGAATCAAGTCAGGAATGTGAGTGAAACGTAAATGGTGCGTTATGCAGGACGTAAAGGAATGAATCTCATACCATCAAAATGCAGATTATAAGCACCAGGAAACTGTGTTGGATCCAAAAGTCTGCAGCAGACAGGGATTAATACAGTGGATAGAAGCTCAAGCATGAAGCTCCAGCATGATCGTACAAATATCTACTCCTCCTCCAGCACCAAACAGATATTTGTCTGCAATTATGGATGGAAAACGACAACAGAAATGTTACTACAAATTATCGGAAAGTACCAATTGCTTAATTTATGATATTGGACTCATTCCTGCTAAGACAACCAACACGCAACAAGTTAAAAGCATATGCAACTAGCATCATCATGCAATAGTTAAAAGAAAGAAAAAAAGATGCCACATTTTCGATAAATAGACTCCCATTTATGAGCTTATCACATCTTGTATCGCGACGCGAAAAGGATCGAGAGACGTATCCAAAGACAAACTTCTCATGATAATCAGACATTGTACATGCAATCTAAGCAGAAAGCTGAATCATAAGGATAGCTGCAACTGGCATTTGATCAAGACATTAGAGAAAACTCAAATGCAACTAGGGTCAATATCGATATATTGAAATTCGATTAATATACAACCCAAACAAGATGCCATGGAAGAGCTAAATTGCATGGATTGCAAGGATAGGTCCTTCCATAGAGCACAACTACTCTGTTAATGTGATTGATAAGTCCCCTCTGAAGCCTTAATGCTTTACAAATAAGTCCCCTCCAAAGTCAAGGAAATGTCGAAGCCAAATACGTTGGAAATTACCACAAAGAGTAAATCAAGGATGATTCACACCTCGGAGCTGCTCTCCAGCAAGCACAAAACACATGGTATCATGTTCAGAATACAAGCTCTCACAGTCCAGTGAATGAAGGGTAGCTTCTCCAGGAATACGGCTCCATTCTCGGACGGAAGAATGGAGGCCTACCAGTATCCATCTGTGGGCAAAAATAAGAGCCTCCCTGATTGAAGTCATAGTATTCTGCTGAAGGGGTCATCATCTGTCCAGCATATGGCAATCCTTGGGAAAACCTCACAGAAGCGTAACAAGCGAAATCGTCACGACTGTGAAGCGGAAACTGTGGTCTATAATGACCTGCTTGGAACTGATGAACCATCTGTGGCCTGGGGCCTCCATATTCGCAGAAAATTCTGTTGGGGTCTATGCGATGGCTTCAAGTATTTAGCTCCAGCACTTGGCTTGCCGGTCAGCCGTTTCACTGATGCAGGCTTTTGATGTTGATAATTACATGAAGATCTTGAAGATGAGGCCTCTTCTTTTCCTACAACACCCTTTCTTTCACGATGGGTTTTCACTTGAGGTGTTCTGGTGCTACAGTGTGATATTTTCTGGCGTTTGGATCCTGGTTTTAGATGCAAGAGGTGTATCATGAGAAGCAACATAACAAGCAGGGACAGGTTCCCAGTTACTGGTATTAACATTGTCTGGCTCTAATACCTCTGCTACTTGCCCGTCTCTCCTTCCTCAGTGCTCTCTTTTGTCTTGCCACCATACCTCTTTTGTGCTTCTCAGCAAGTACTTTTGCTCTTTCAGATTCATTCCTCCAAGGCTATAAAGTAGAGGCAGACAAAATTGAATATAGCAGAGCTAGTAACAACCAGAAGATCAATACATCATGTCACTTATTCACCTGTCTAAAGGTCCTCATTTTGTACAGGTTCCGACCCTTCACAAGCAAAGGAAAGAGTGGAGGCAATTTCTTTGTTCCCTTACACCACAGCACTTCAACCTTGCAAATAGAAACATTACTCAGCTATAGGCTGATCAAGCATAATAAAGAAGAAATCAAATCCACACTTTCTGTGTTTTGGCGCAATAGCATGGTAGAAGATGAAGCAAAGATGAAATAAGGCATGAATCATGCAAAATATAAAACATTGACCAGCTATCATCTGCAGAACTCATGAACTAGGCATCCTTACAGTGAAGGTATGCTGCTGCTTTGCAGCACCATAGCTTTCTTTCACCACACGTCCAGCAATTGTTCTCCTTCCAATTATCTTTCCTGTTCTCGACATTTTTTCAAACCTGTTTCAGCACTGAGTAAGAGCTAAAACAAACAGACTTTAGGAGGAAACTATACACGGAGAACGATGTTGGCTGTATGATAAACGGTGAAGATTGGAGATATCCATATTTGCTATATCACTTCACTTGACAACAAGAAGATCGGAGGGATATTCATTTTACTTGTCATATACTTTTTGCGTGAACAGAACAATATCTCCCCTGCAGACATCACCTGGGAAAAAAAATTTAATCTCAGAGAGATGGCAAACAATCAACAAGAAGATGAGAAAAGAGATCCATAGGCAAAAACCTGTGCAGTTAATGGTGAAGGAAGACCTTGGATAAAGAGCTTCTCCATTTCCATCTTTTACCCTGAAGAGTAAGTTCAACGCATAAGAGTTTCATAGAAATTAAGAACATATAGAATCTAATTTCTACTTGGTGCAACTATCAACTCATAGATGGGCTATTGTATAGATATAGAACACCCAGTGAAGGCATGGTCATGAAACTGAACATAAATTATGATTCACAAAATCAAGCGAGGGGTAATCACAGTCATAAGTTCCTACCTCCAATGCTCCCGTATCCTCCAGATACATTCATCTTTCGTCCCTGATATTCTAAGGCCATTCCTCCGAAGATAAGTTTTACACCCGTTTAGTGTCAGTTCTTGGAGTGTGCTCCTGTCTGTTAAGTATGGAAAAATCACCGATCAATCTAAGGTATCTCAATTCTCATTGCAGATAGAGATCGACAAGACAAAGGTCAACAACATTAGCAAACAACAACAACACAGCAGCGGAAATCACAATATGAGACCGACATCATCAGCAACAGAAGCAACAACAATAGGAATAAACACCATCGTTTATCGCCGAGCCGACTTCCACTAGCTTAGCTGCAAAGGTCAGTCCAGTTCCATTATATTTCCGCGGAAAATGATTCATTTATGGCACGAATTACGGAGTCAAAGCAGACAACACAAACAAAGTGCACATCACACATCAACACTTCAAATACCTCGAAGAAATCCGACAACTCGATCACACACAGCATCCTCATTCTCATCATCATCATCATCACCATCCCCTACATCATCGCCGCCGTCAGCATCACCATCTTCATCCTCTCCGTCATCACCAAAATCTCGATCGCTCAACTCACACTCATCACTACTGAACACGGAACCAATTCCGTCAATCAACAGCGATTCATTCGTCGGCGACCAAGATTAGTTTTCGAGCGATCGAGATGAAAAGTAATGTACCTCGAATTCGAGGAGCCGTTGTCGTCGTCGTCGTCGTCGAGTTTGCAATTTTCGTCGTCGGAGTCTTCCTCTGAGGAGGAGGAAGGGATTGAGACGACGGTGGACTTGCGTTTCCGTTTTACCATCGGAACTGATGACCTAAAGCTTTCGCCGGAAGAGAGCGAGAACGGCCAGGCTGAGGATCCCCGGCTGTGGAAGGAAAACAGCACACATGCGCTGTAGGGGGGTTTTGGAGCGATGGATTGAAATCAACTGTTCAGATTTGTTTAAGATTTGAATTTTTTTTTTTATATTTCTTACACGCGTGGATACCAAAAAAGGAGAAAAGGGTTTAGATATACATTTTGTCGTATGTTTCCTCACGGGACATGTTTGCTCAAAATAGTTATTTAAATTTAAATTTGAACTCTGTTTTCAAAAAAATAAA
This sequence comes from Drosera spatulata, assembly GCA_035668315.1. Lineage (NCBI taxonomy): Eukaryota > Viridiplantae > Streptophyta > Magnoliopsida > Caryophyllales > Droseraceae > Drosera > Drosera spatulata. Next base: position 31,219 of record JAOVYX010008665.1, on the reverse strand, counting down.
TATAAAAACTCAAATTTAAATTTAAATAATTATTTTGGATAAACATGGTGGGATAAAACTTGCAGCAGCCAACTCAACACCCCATTTTCCTTTTAAATTTTAAATGTTAGATTTTTTGTGGTGGAAACATCACATCAGAAATTTATGTGTGTTAAATTTATATTGATTTTGATAAAAAATAAAGATTTTTATTTTGTGATAAGTGAAATTTATTATAACAGTTTAGAGTTGAGAGAGGAATTACTGGATATAACGCAACAAACGAGAATGATTTGATATTTTTTATGTTAAAAGGTTATCAAAAAAAAGTTTACATTTATTTCAAAACAGTAAAAAAAACGGAAGGAGTATCACATTTTCAATTTTTGCACTATTTGGTATGTAGGAGTTTTATTTTCTGTTTTATCCATACACGAAAATTACATCATAAGAATTTACTAAAAATGATATTTGAATATCCCACGACAGAATCCCATAAATAAATGTGAAAATCGAACATTGTATCTAAATTGAGACATAGGGAATAAGAAATAAAAGGAAAAATGTTGTATGACAAGTAGAATCGTAGATTTATTTTTGAACAAAAAACCCTAGATTGGTCACAAACATCAAATCACAAAGGATCAAAAAGACCGAAATCTAAATCGATGTAGCAAATAACACCAAATCCCTGCAACCAATCAGTAATTTTCCAACAGAACAAAACCGCTTGCCGATACCAATGCCTTACACAACAACGAATATAAACCTGTATCACTAAATTAAATTGCTTCGCCTATTTTTTTTCAAGTCTATGTCACATACCATCAGTTCAACCATTTTAACACTCAGGGCGCAATCATAGATCACATCGAGTTCATCGCCATGCTGTGTCATTTATGACAACTGAGATTTAGAAAAGCCTACATCTTTTAGAAAAACCAACTAAATTTTCATAATTTGTGAATTTGACATTGCAAACCAACTAAAGACGAGAAGAATGTGTTTCAAGACTATCAAACAAGATTATCGTCAAAAGACAAAAAACCACAAAGCTATAAAATATAAGTGAATCATGTACGTTCTAAGATATTTAAACCACCACACATAATTATCAAACGACGTAGAACTCATTGCTACGTCAACTTGAGAACGCTAGTTTCAAGTAATCGTCAAATATATTCAGCATAACAAAACATCTATCCCTTGATAGGTCAGCCATCATGGTACCATACACTAATAAATCAATAGTGATGCACAGAAATATCGACAAAACACCATGATCATAGCCAGAAAACTCCATAAATTCATTCCGAGATCGTCATCTTTTTGATTCGACAACCTCAACAGGAAATACACAAACACAAAATGCAAGATCCGACTCGAAAGCGCAACAATGAAGCGAAAACCAAACCTTCTTGCTGAGACTACACATAATATCTAACAAGACACTAACATTTGCACAAAAAATCAACAAAACACCATTCTTGGATTAGATATCCCCTGAATTAACAACCACATCAAGGAAGCCACAACGAATCCAACTTCAAAACACAACTAATTAAGCCAGAACCCGATCTTTCTGTCAAAAAAACACATAATCATCGCATTAATCTCATCCACATTTGAAACTCAAAACTCACACAAAACAAAATTCACATCTAATCCCTCTATTCCTCGATCATCTAAGACAAATCATTCATATGATACGTTAACAAAAAATAAAAAATAAAAAATCAGAAAGTATCCATCGCAGATGAGTACAATAACAAGCATCACCACCAGAAGCGATTGCAACTAGAAATACCTACAACCTAAACTTTCAACAGACTGCAATTCAAGGAAAGGAAAACAGAACAGAATACGAAAATTTCAAACAAGCAATCTATCGAAAACAAGTATGCCATCACAAACACAAAACAAAGGATAGAAACCTCTATAAAGCATATGATCTACACCTCAACTCTTTAACTGATCGTGAATAGTTTTGTAGAGAATAGATCAGATCAAATAAGCATCGTCTAAAGTCTAAACCACAATAGCGACGCACATCACAAACACAAACAAAAAGGAGCAACCTCAATCAAGACAACATCAACACCAAGAGTCTACAGCCATCAACTAATCCTGAATGAACCTTTAGCACAACATCGACACCATTACCAGAAAAACATTCAATATCAAACATAGCTTAAGAGCTGAAGAGAAAAGAATACACCCTTGCCCAGCAAAGTCGATAGTACTAGGCCTCATTTATATCAATAACCTAATATATCAATAAGATACTAAGAAATAGCACAAGGCAAAACTATTCTGTTTGAATCACATAACAACCAATATCGATTTCGAAAGGATCAAATTAAATAACCAATACGGTAATACCTACAAAAGATGCTAATAATTACCAATCAGGAATACAAGACAAAAGGCTGAAATCTCAATCAATACTGCCATCAAAGAAAAAGAAAAGAGATAAACCTTACGCAACTAATCCAGATAAACTTCTGCAGAATGAAACATAATATGCAATTATTGGCAAAGAGGGCCATCACTACAAGCATCAAACACAAAACGAAGGGCAAAAAATCTCATCAGTACATCAAAACCCCACATAACAGTAAGCATAGACACATAAAGGCAGAACTTTATAACCGGATGCTTATAACTGGAAGCATCACCAATACGCAACAGACGGCATAACTTTTCAACAAGGTAAGCTACACGGATACCATACACAACAAATCTTTGAATAATTTTCAACAGATCGATAAAAATCATATTACCCATTCAAACGGTTAAAACTACGAATTCAGAGACACAACAAAAGAACAAATCTAAATGAAAACAAATCTACTCCAAAAGCCTACGGCAAATAAGCAAATTGCTATAAAAACCATCAAAACACTAAACAAAAATAAAAATCTTATATAGGACTATGGTCAACAATGAAATCTCACACCCCAACCTCAATAATTTTTTAGGAGAACAAAAAATAAGGTCAAACAAAGAATGCCTATTAGAAACTATGATAACTACGCGGATCGTAACACTCAACCAACAGGTGAAAATCCCTATCAAGTGAAGTGATCAATACCCAGACTACTCTTCAACCATTCGAGCTTGAACCATCTTATCCTAAAGCAAAAAACTTAGGACCCCCAAACTACCGGTTCTACTTAATGTTGATTGTTTTGCTGGAGTTTGTTGATAAATGCTCAGTCCCATATTATGACTCTAACTTGCAAGTAATTCGATGCTATGGGTTCTAACGTAAACTAATTGTTCCTTTGGTTGTGACAATTTATAAATATCGAAGTCATCTGATTCTAACTCAAATCCTTCATTGTAAGCAAAATAGTGGGCAATTAGAAAGAAGAGATTTTTATATGTAACCACCTCAAATCTTAAGAATTTACTAAAAGAAAAAAAACCACCTCAAATTTTTATATTTACAAAAATTCTACCCAAATCATATGAAATTTACATAATATCTGTTGTCGTTAATGAATTCATTGATTTTAATAATTTTTGATATTTTTCCCTTTCCCCCCTTATTAAATATTTTCATCTTTACACCCAAAAGAACGATTATTATGATTTGAATGGTCGAATCGGAGAAATTTAATAAGATAACTAAGATTTGAGAAACAAAAATTGACGAAATTGAAAAGAATAATAGGTTTTCATATAATGGGATGAAAAGACTATGTTGATGAATAGATTAGACAAGAGAAAAATAAAAAAAATCATTCCAGGTAACGATTTTACTAAAAATAACAGTTATTTTGAAAATATCATATGACTTGAGTAGTGTTTTTGAAAATATCATATGAGTTGAGTAATGTTTTTGAAAATTTTATATGATTTGAATAGTTTTTTTTATAAATATGAAGATTTCAGATGGTTTTTTTTTGTAAATATCTAAGATTTGAGGTGGTTTTTTGTAAATATCTAAGATTTGAGATGGTTATATATAAAAATCCCTAGAAAGAAACGAGAACAACTAGAGATCAAATGCAGCCCATCAAGCAATTCTTTCAAGCCAACGCTGAAAGAATTCATTGAATCATAAGCCCACATATCTCTTTGCCAGAGAGTGAATTCTTCTAGTGCAATTCTGTCACGTCATGTTACAAATCTACAAGGGAAAAAGGTACTAACACACAAAAATACATTACTCGAGAAAGATAAGATGATCTCAATAGCAGACTGAGATGCAAATCATGTGTCACCTGTCACCAACACCTAAAAAATAAGAGTACCTGACAAGATAAATAGAGAGATGTGTAACTGTACTAGGTAACAGTATGTAACCCCGAACGCTTGTTCTAAATCATGAGTAATGGCCTTTTATAGAAATCCATTGATCGAGAATTCATATTGAATCTCAAACAAGGTATCAGAGATCCATGACCAATGGCATAGGATGAGAACGCCAAATTTCTGCTTCCATTCCAAGCCACTTCATAACATGCAGAGCGACTGGTAATCCACCAGCGACATAACAAGCTCCAACAAGAGCTTTTACACAATCTGCTATTACTTTTTAGCCCATCCACCTATGCTCTTATCACAGTGCTTCCCAACCATTACTTCCTTGGTGCATTTTTTAGATTCGCTTAGGGGTGGTACTTGTACTTCTAATTAATAGCCCGTTTCAAGTGGCGAAAGTAAATTCCGGCAAGGCATGCAAGAAATGCTAAAGAAGGAACTACACACAAATCCTAACTAAATACAAAATCGCTGAAATAAACATCATCAGGACATAAATCTAAATGAAGAGATTGACTGAAAAGATTACCTGCAGTTTGCGGTATGCTCCAAAGTTGTGTAGACTTGCATTGCAAACCGCCAATGACCGCTCTGCAGATAGCTGCCCTTCGTGCTTCTCCGGGTACTTGAGAAACAGATAGCAGCTTATGGTATTATTCAAAACCGAATCCCTAAGCAGCTCCATTAAAAAGGTCTCGCAGCACCTCAAAGAGGTAAATGCCTCTAGAATCTAATCACAACCAGGTAATGTACTTAGAACAATTATACATATTGACCATGACAGGTAACTATGATGAAAACACTTAATCGATCGTAAGACAGAGTTCGCACCAGAGAGCTTGATCTATGAACATCGGACTATACAATCGCTTCATGGAGCTGACTGGCTGAGAGAAGAGACTCCGAACCCCGTGCATCAATGAAGGAATCAAATAGCACACTTTCAGAACAGATTCGGGGACATCTATACTGGCTAACAGCTCAAGAGGCATATGAACATGACTTGGGCTTTTCAGGTACAACCTTTGCGCAATCAGAGAAAATATTTCAGGATCATATGTCCCATGCATGAGTAAACAAAGAGAACACAAGATTCGAGAAAATAGATACTACTGGCCTTTAGTCTTTTATTAGTATCAAATTTTCGTCTCCGGCTATAGCCATATAGCAAGAAATTTAAACTAGTTCTCTGAATCAGTTTACCATCTCTGAACATAAGAGACAGAATCTAAACCCTTTCCTCTCCGTTAGACCAAATTTGGCAAAGGTCTTTCTAGATCAAGACCAAATTTCGGATATCGGTCTCTACTTTAGAGACTGAAGCAACACTTTCATGTCTAAATTTAGAAAGAAGAGATCACCTCATTTCACCATGTAATCAATATAATATTAGATAATACTGTTATGGGCAAAGGTCTTTCCAGATCAAGTCCAAATTTCGGGTATTGGTCTCTACTTTAGAGACTGAAGCAACACTTTCATGTCTGAATTTAGAAAGAAGAGACCACCTCATTTCACCATGTAATCAGTATAATACCGGATAATACTGTTATGGACGTCTTTATACAAAAGCTGCTGGAGAGAGAGAAAATTTCATACTTAGTATGAAGTGTTGTGTTTACAGGCCAATGATGTTAAAACCTCCAGAGAACTCACCTTCAGGCTCCACCGTGAAATCCACAAGATTGTATGCACAATGGCTTTGTTCAATAACAACAACGGCTGTCCTGGATGATGCAACACAATCCCATACCTATTGAAAACAAAATTCCCTGTTGATCAGAGCGAGAAAGGAAACGCAAGAAAGAAACTGAAGTGTCAAACTTCTACTAGTGGTTCTACAAAGTTTGGAGATGGAACCTACTTTTTTTTCCTGGAAGTAGTCCAAAAAACTGGTTTGTATTCTGAAAAACTGGTTTAGGCAGATTTCCCCTCGTTGTTTCCGTTAAACGGGCTGTCAGCAGAAAAACCCATCAAAACGTCAATTACAGTTTATATTCTCCCATTGTGAATAGCCATCATAATCCGCTCCTTTAAGGCCCCTACAGTACACGAGCTATTAGCCAAATATATAACCGTTAGTAGAGCTTCTATCTTGCACGACACTGCTACAAGGTATCAAGTTTTCTATATCGACATGAGGAATCTTAACACTAAACCATGGCAGACACACTTGAGTCAATTCCCCTCCAATCTATGTCATAAGACTCAGGATTGCTGGAACTCAATGATTCAAGCAGCAGGATCAGACACATATGCTGGAAAGTTCATGGGGTGGGAAACTTACCCATATAGACCATTTCAGGTATTAGATCACGGCCAGAGCTTGTGACTATAGGGCTGAAGCATTCCTGCATAAAAAAAGGATTAAATATTCATAGATAAACGTATCATAGGGACAGTGGACAAAACTGAAAGCAGTTTAAAATGTGAGTTCAAAAAGTCTGAAGCTAAAAACATTTCGGTTTTGCTTGGCTTTTCCAAAAGCTAGAGTTCTCTTAATCCGTTTGAGCTTTTTCTAAACACCTCTGTTTGCTTAAAGAAAGAACAGTGAACAAGATTCCAGCTGCCACAGCAATGAAAGAAATTACTAGAAGCTGAGGTCGATTTCCTATTCGATGTCACATACTAAAACAGGGGCCACATAAGTCTGTTGTTCACTCTAGACCTAAAGACTCATGAGTTCCAATAGCTACAACACATGCATACAATTTTACAAGGTCATACCTCTCTTCCTCATGATTGAAACGTTTTAAACAGATAATTAACAGGCAAATGTCACGAACAACTTGAAACTACTCTTTATAAAGCCAAAACAGTAATGCGGAAAACTAGCTCAGACTATCAGACACAAAAATGATCCCGCATATGAATGTCCGTCAACGAGCAAAATCATGATCAATCAATACCAAACTACCATGATGTGAAAAAAATATATACGTTAATATCTTGGGAAAGAAAGTTGTCCAGACGATGAAAGTATAATGAGTTGAATCTTACTCGAACTATTAAAATAGCCATGGAAAGTAAACATCTAAGTGCTTGTCCCACTAATCAGTAGCCATTGTATATTGTTTTCAGCCATAAAAAACTATCATTTAAAACAAGGTTTGACAGAATAATTCTACGTATCAGCTTGAACCCGCAAATGAAGAGACCGCTCCGAGACTCGAGACATATCTCATTACATACGAATATTCAAAAATAGGTGTAAATCTAATGGATGCAAGTATAAACCTGATTGATGGTACCGATGTCTGTAGTTTTGGATTTGGTAGAAGACCCGATAAAAGCACGACCATTTCAAACGACCAATACTCGAGGATGCAGCAGAGAACAACAGAAAATAGACAGCAGCATTTATTTATTCTATGTTCGGGATATATAGCAGAAGTACCCCCTGTTCAAGGAAATGAGGGCTCAACCAAATCATAATTGCTGAAGGGACAGCCAACTTGAGGAAGCGTAATATACAATTCAGCGGTTGCCTCCGAAAACCCAGTCCAAGTCTGCATGCACGCAGGAGTTAACTTGACATAGATCACCACCAAAAAGACATTAACCCAATAAGACAGGCCAATTCGCCAGAGCAGCGCCTTTGATCCCCATGCCGAACTTGAAGATAAGAGCCCAACAAAATAGAATATGAAGAACAGCGGTGATACCAGAGGTTATCATCATAGGCACAACTATATTTCTGAGTTTGCAGGAACCTGTTGAGACATTCCAGTACCGCGTAAGCAAAAAGGCTAGGGATCATCCATCTGTTGAATTCTCCCACCCCAGTTGCTATGGCCTTGTTCTGGCCAAGCAATATGAGGATATTCCCAGTGAAGTACCATATTACCGCGAGGGGAACACTCAAGGCTAACAGTACTAGCACTGCTTTCTGGGTGTGTATCCCCAGCATGTGGTACTCCTTTGCACCATATGATTGTCCATACAGTGTCTCCAATGCACTCGCCATGCCTAGCTAATTAAAGCCATAAAAGAAAAAGGTAAATGGTTATATCGACTCCATTCGGATTATAAAGTCAGGATCTCTGTCATCATGTAGGCTTCAAGATCCTATCAGATGGAGTCAGCCTTATGAATCACTATCAGAGTCAGCTTTGTAAACTTTATCATGTCAAAACAAAATTCATAGAAAAGAAGTGCATTGTTAGACATATACCAGGACGACGCTGAAACCCGAGACAGAAGCGAACGAAGTCCCCAAGGAAGCACTCGAGAGAGGAAGTTCTCCAAGATGACCAACAAACATGATGGATATTGATCTGCAAAACAATACTGCAGAATGCTCACTGCGATAAGAGGCCCCCAGCCAGCTTCATTTGCTGCTTTGCCTCTACAATAAAACCAACACTTGCAGTCGTCCCCGCTTCAGGTTCATGTATTAATGTTTCTCCATCCGGGGTGCGATAACTGAGCAAAGCTTGCTCAACACCTGCGATTGTCTCTCACTTCTTCATATGGGAAATTTTTTCATGTCAGTTTCTTCAAAATCATGGAATAACCATCGTAATTAGTTAGAGGGGGAAAACAATGATGCTTAAGAAGAGCCCCAAACAGCGATTAACGGCAAAAAAGGCTAAATTACGAGGTGGATGTTATCAAATCTCCACATTTTTCGTTATGTATAGGAGTAATCACGTGAGTTCTGAGAGAAGATTTTGATTAGCTCATCAGTTGTCCACGAAATTAATGTATTATCCGTTGAGAAAACTGACAAAATTGCAATCAAGCATATGTTTATAGATGATTAAAAGGTTAACATACCATCTGGTTTCACACAAAGTAAGATCAGTCTGCAAAAAATAGAAAATAATTCTTCCAGTTTGAAGACTAAACTATACCTTAAGGGTGGCATAAAACTTCATGCTCTCGTTTATCTTTTCCTTGATTTCTTGGTGCTTGGCAATTGCTGTTTGGATCTGCTGGAGAATTTTCACCCGCAATGCTGCATCAAACTTCGTGCAATCATGATTCTCTTGTTTAAAAAAAGTTACACAGATACGGGGAAAAAAATGAATTGATCCATGAGGATGTTACCTTTGAAATCTTCAAGGTTGAAAATAGATGAGAACTGGTCATTTTGATCCTGCAAACATGCACAAACTCAGATATAAAGCAGTAAAAAGTATGATTGAGCTGAAGTAGGGAAAGGCATAAACCTGTATTTGCAATAAAAGGTTGTCCTGTGTCTCTAAGTTTCCAACGATTTCTCGGCATATGTTATCATATTTTGATGCTTCCTTTTTAAAGAGATCCTCATAGGATCCAGTATAAGTCATTAGTTTAGAAAGAATGTCATCCTGAAAAAAAAAAAAAAATAACAGTGTGAGTAACTGAACTGGATTCCACCATGCTAACAGCGATTAAAGCACAAAGATGCCAAAGGACAACAGTAGTTAAATGCTTACTGGATAGAGCAGCGTATGACCAGATACAAACCTTTGTTTTCATTTCTTGGAGTGTTTCCTCAAGTCTGGCACGATGTGTCCCAAGATTCTCTAATTGCCTCTGCAGAGACGACCAAGCAGGATTAAGAACCATAACACAAAAAAACAAAAAGATGAAACTTAATATGTAAATTAGCACATCTGAATGCCCTGACAGACAACAGATGCATGCTATTGCTGCCTCTGGCTAACGATCTAATTACTTAATGTCATGGAAACAATATCACATTCTTTTTGGGCCACGGCATTGCACACAGACTGAATCCGGTTCATGATGAAGAACTATGATTTTCCAAAAACTCGAGGGAGTCTGAGTTAATTTTTAAGAATGCGACTCGGGAATCTATGAGAAGCTTCTGAGAAAGGACAACAAATCCCATAATCGAGACTTTGGAATATGCATGTCGACTTCTCATATGCAAGTGCCTACTACTCTAAAGCCCATAGTAAAACAAGAACAAAGAGTTACAAAACTTTGCGGCTTCATTGACGTCTAGAGACATGTTTGGCATTGCTAGGAAAGGAAGTGCAGCTCCTATCTGAAAAGCAAGGATATTGTCACACAATCAATCAGGAGTTCAGAACACATACCGATTGGGCTTTTTTTTTCTTTTTTCTTTTTTTTTCCTTTTGCTTGCCAAATACACAGAGGTTACAAAAGCTTGAAGCAAGTACCTACTACTCTAAAACTCAAAAGCCCAAAGTAAAACAAGAACGAAGAGTTACCACACTTCTCTTGAGGGTCCCAACTATTGCAGCTTCATTGGCGTCTACAGACAATCAGACATGATTGGCTTTGCTAGGGAAGACAGTGCAGCAAGCAAGAATAATGTCACGCAATCAAGCAGGAGTTTAGAACACAAGTGTTATTCATTTTGCTTGCCAAATAGTTCTGTATCGGATTAAATTATAGGAGACAAATAGACCTGATTGAGCTTCGTTTTCCTTTTGCTTGCCAAATAGACGGAGATTACGAAAGCTTGAAGCACCATACTAAAAAAGAAAGATGGACATACTGGATGCCGATCAAGGATGGCCATCGATGAAGAATACTATCTGACAGAACACTCAATCTTTGCATCATTTTCTCCAGCTTGCTTCCGTTTTGCTGCCAATCTGTTCAATCTATCCTGTAGATCGGCATGGGGAATAAGACTCGACTTCGAATCCCATCGTCACCGCTTTTGCGTACTTAGTCAGAGCTTTTTGCGATACCGTCAGGAATAAGACTCGACTTCGAATCCCATCATCACCTCTTTCTTCGATCACCACAACTAGGGTTAGGGTAAGGATCTCCCGGTCTTCGATCGGCATGGGGAATCACCCCCGGTCGCCACCGATCGTCGATCCGCAAGACCACATCAAGGTCTCCACACCACGATGATTGATTCGACCATCATCGTCAAAGCCACGCGATCTATGGAATCCTCGATCCGGCATCGGGGACGTTAGGGTCCCATCATCGAGGTTGATGTTTCACCACCATCGGCCCCCACCACTGCGAGGAGGTAGAAGAAGAAGCAGATCGGATGAGATCCTTTGGATCCAGCGAGACAGCCGGTGGCTGGGATCGTCGACCGGGCATCGACGACTATGATAGGGTTTCACCGTCGCCTGATTCCAATTCTCCCTTGTCGGTGATGTCGCGATGATATCTGTGGGGATGTATACAGAAATGACGGGAGAAGACAGCTGTTGAGTTGAGTCGGTGCACAACGGCTAGATTGTCACATGAGACCAGTTGAGAAATAATCTGTGTTTTTTTTTTTTTTTTTTGAAAGTGATAATGTGTGTTTTGATTTGGTCAAGGGCTATCCTGCTAGTCTCAATATTAACTAATTTGTTTGTTAGATCATAAGGTTCAAACGTGCTAGTGTTTTTTTTTTTCTTTTTCTTCATAAATGACACTTTTAAATTTTATTATTCTTTTTGTTTTAAAATAATTGTAATATTTCATCTGTGAGTATTTGTTGATGCGAATTTTCATTTGCATCGTGAGAAGATCAAACATCATTTTTTAAAATATTATCATAAAATATTAACAATAATTTAAGTTATGACGTCAGTGACGTAATTTTCTTACATCATTAAAACAAAAAACGAAACTTCTCAAAAAAACATGATGCATAGTGAAAAAAATCAAACGTTATAATTAATTTTGAACGGAGAAAATAGTATGTTAGCATCACTAATTTTTCACAATATAGTTTACATGTGTGCAAGTTTCAAAAGCATGAAGTCGACCTCATATTTGGTTAATATTTTTTTTTATCAAATTTTATAAAACTTTAAGACATATATAAATTTCACGAGGTCCAGTTCCAATTTTATACGGTTCGATTTTGAATATCGAACCTTGATCATCTCTAAATTCACGTATTGGGTCAAAATTATTTTCCAAGAATATATAGAAAGAACTAAGTATTTTTGTTATAATATATCATAAAATAACAAGATTAATAATTATAGGATATTGTAGCTCGATAGAAATTTTTCCTTAACAAACTTCTTTCTGCTCTGTTGTTAATGAAAAATCCTCTCGAATCCACCAAACAAAAAATCCACACAAAGATCTCAAGACCCCTTATGTCCGTTGCAGTAAAATCACTCTTTTACCCATAAAATAAATATCAACCAATGATCGGTGCCACCATTTATCAAAAAAAAAAAAAAAAAACCGTAATCCTACCGTTGAAAGTAGGAACAAAATCAACCCAAAATCAAGGCAAAGTAAAAAAGCTTTCAAGTGAGTAAAAAAATTTTTGCCAACAAAATCAGATACGATATCATCCATTATAAAAAACTGAAAAATATAAAATAACAACAGAAGTTATTCATGGACAAAAATAATAAACAAAAATAAATTCAAATTAATTTCTTTTTTTTTATTTTAAATTTAAAATACAGTAAGATTTTATGTATTATTCCTGCTCCATTTTACCGTATCAAAAAAGAAGATACGATATCAAAGCCTTTGAAGGGAAAGCGATGGCAGCAACATCTTCATCTCCTTCTCCATCGTTGCTACCAACACGACGACTCCCCAACGACGTTCTCTTTGAGATCCTCGGCCGCCTACCCATCAAGTTGATAATGCGTTTCCCGTGTGTATCCAAGTCCTGGAAGGCCTTGATCAAGGATCCTGCATTCATCAAATTCTACAACGACATCCATGCCAAAGAACTCAACCTGGATAGTACCCTCGTCGTCCGGCAGGGTGATTCGTTTCTCTCTTTTGATCTTAACAAACAACGGGTCCGAGCTACGAAGTCTGTTTCCCCGAGTTCATGAACACCACCTCGCTCTTTGGCTCCTGCAACGGCTTGCTTTGTTATAGTGGTGGCTTTAATCATATTGCCATTTACAATCTCTTGAGTCGAACCCACAGAGAACTCCCTCCTATGCCTCGCAGGACACCAGCTCGTCTCTTAGTCGAATCATCCTTAGGGTTCGGACATGATGACACCGATGATGATTACAAGATGATGAGGGTTTCACGGAAAATGTAACTTCATGGAATTGTGATCACCACAGAAGTTATGGTTTACAGTTTAAACCGCAATTCATGGGAAAGCGGGGAGGCGCAGTTGGGTTATGACTAAGTTATGGAGCTATCGCGGCAAGTTTGTCAACAGTGCCCTGCACTGGCTGGTCATGAAATACTCAGGCAAACATGAAAGCTGCATCGAGCTTGACTGGTTTGGATCATGAGAGAATATGGGGACTTCGAGTCTTGGACACTGCATCAAATTCAGCATCAGCCCCATAGAGTACTTTGAGGAGAGGGGGCAACTTTTAGCAAGATACGTTGACCAGAATCAGAGGACCATGGTCTGGTATGATGTATATACAGATACTACAAACCTTTGCTCCATATAATGGCTATCAGCTATATGAACAGCCTACGTCTTATGCAGAAAGGTTTCATCCTCTAATTTGAGCAACATCTCTTATTGATGATCAGTAACCGGTGCCTGTCGAATCTATTTGGGCAAGCCACCAAGTCCCACCCTTTAGTAGCACAACTTCATACAATTCAGCTGGAACAGACACAAAACACCCAGCGGTTCTTCTAATTTTCTTTTTAGTTGGCTTTCAGTTAGACCTTTAATGGATTTCGTTCTCATGTTTAGGGGATATGATGGAACTGATACATCTGGATGTTTTAGTAGGCAGCCTCGGACACGTTCAGGGCGCACCTAGGATCATGTGTCCGAGATGATTACGAATACATTCTAAGCAAGGGTTCATGAGGGCCTAGACAGACCTGAATTCTTTTGTTTCCTTTTTTACTTTTCAGGCTTTATCATGGACAAAGCAAAAAGACTAAGAAATAGTATAGGGATTCGCAAGAGGATATTAACCGATCAACACAGATACTACCCAGCAGATCATCATATATACACAGCGGCAAGAACTAATTTTGAAGAAGAAGAAATCAATTCCATCCTAAGACGACATATTTATTTATTTATTTTTTTCCTCCCAAAGACAAAAATGAAAAACAGCTTATTCTGTGAAAAAAATGTCTTGTCATGAGAGTTAAATTTACTTACTACTTCGACAACAACACCATCCCAACAGCGAAGCTCCAACCAACCTTCAATTGTAACTGGTAATTTTCCTGCGGCGAGTTCCAATCATGCAAGCATTGATCTTCCCAACGGAATTTTTGTCTGTTGAATACAAGGAGCAATGAGAGATTCCGATCGTGTAGAAGTATGATAATATCACATCCGAAGATCCCAAGTTCACGACATGGTTTCCACTCCTGGTAAAAGCACTCCGTCATAATGTCACCTTTTACCCCGAAGTTGTATCACCACCAAACCCTGATTTCAGAAATCCTAATTGCTTGAGATGACTGATATCATTCCACAGTTGAACGGACCACACGTCTCCTTCAGCCAAGCGAATAATACCAACAGAAGTGTTGTGAACCTTTCCTCCAGATCGGCCTTTTGGAGCAGCCCGTCTGTAAAGTGATCTTATTACACCACCGTGGGAGACAACTATTACACGTTCCCCTACAAAGCCAGCAAGGCAAAGAGCCAAATAAGAGGGGCTTCTATCACTGAACATACATAATGGTGAAAGATAGCTCATAATCTACGACTAAGATGACAGAGTCAGAGGATACTAACAACATACCTCTATGCTTTTCTGCTATCCTCTGAAGTGAAGATGTGCATCGTTGATAAAGCTGATCTATACTTTCACCTCCACCCTGCATACAATGGAAGGAATGGAAAGAAAATTAGGAGCAAAAGTTCGAGCGGCATGGTCCAACTTAGGGGAAGAATTTGACTAGGAGTCTCCGTGCGTAGATGAAATCTCCATTCAAGCTTACTTCAGATAGGCATGGTGAAGAAAATCATGGTTTGTGAATCTTGACGAACTAAGCATAAATGGAGAAAAACTATCTCAATTTCTCAGGGAGAGTAGCTTGATGAGCCATTGTATGAAAATAGGAAATGGAAATTGGAAAAACTTGGGGAGCAGGAAAAGCATTCAAGTCTTGACGGGTGGAATTCAGGGTGATTATGTTAACAATTTTTAGCAACTGACTATAAAATGACAAACACAATCAACCTTGTAAGGATCATGACCAGTCAACTAACAGCAAAGAATGCAGAAAATCATCTTCAAGAATGAATTGAGTAAAGTTGTACTTAATGGGCTTACTGGAATTTCTTGGTCCATTTTGGCAGATATAAATGCCTGATAAGCTTCAGGCTTAAGTCTGTTCAACTCACTATACATGTGTCCTTGAAGTTCCCCTAAATGCCGTTCTCGAAGAGTTGGATCTCTGATTACCTGTAACAGAAAGATGCAGCAACGTACTATTAATGCATGACATCAAATAGTAGAGCAAAGGAAGTTGCTGAGCTAAAAGTTTTCGCCATGATCTCTAAGGTCCTCATTTTTCTCCAGCTTGAGGTCCCTGCAAAGTGCAAACCACATCACAAGAGTTCTACGTCTCCGTCCTAAGGTATCCTGAAGTGTATGACATTCTTGACTTGCTCTTCCATTCAACCATATAGAGCAACTCCGCACCTATTTTATCTGTGATGCGATTTTTTTATTTTGGATTTGCCAAAAAATGCAAGAGTCAATTTTACACTATGAACATCAACACTATGAAGTATGAACATCTTAGATTCATAATGAACAACTGTTTTCTCTTTTACAAGATGCACTGTTTATGCAGTATTTGAGTTTTAACATGATAAGTGCTAACCTGAAGTCCACCACATTTGGCAGCTATGATCTCTGCTGTCTCATGAGCTCTTTTCATATCAGATGAATAAACCGCAGAAACATGGGGTTCCGTGGATAATCGCTCAGCCACCTACGAACAGGAAAAATGATAATATGAGGCATCTAGAGAGGCAATGCGAAAAACAGTCATGCTGCCAACCTTGACTTACAGCGACTGCTTGCTGCCTTCCAACCTCATTCAAGTCCACATCCAACTGACCCTGTAACAGAAAAATGAGAACTAGCAGAAGCTGAGAAAAGATAAACAAACATCATGATGATAACAATTTCGCAAGATGGAGTAGACAAGTTATTGATATAGTTCAGCAAGATAACTGTCCATTAATAAGTACTATGCACTGCCATAACAGTGAAATGGCTCGATACAGAATAAGCAATACAAGCACGCACACAATGGCGTACAAGAATCCTTTTCAAACAAACCGAACCCATTTTCACACACAATCACGACTACATAGATTTTCCTACGTGTAGGACTAAATCCAGAGCAAAAATGACTAATTCCAGAGCAATTTTACTTTTTTGGTAAGTTTATTTTCATTATAAAATATGGATGTTCTGAATTAGTCTTTTTTGCTCTGTACTTAGTCATTCCCTTTTCCTACCATTTGACAAAATTGGAGATCATGATCCTCCGTCTACCGTGCTAATAATTGAGTTACAATTCCGCATTTACTCTCAAACTCTATTATATCTTTCTTTATCCACATACTTATTCCATCTGCAATACCTTCTTACCAAGGTACTACACAGGCTTTGATTCTTACCTCAATCGATCAATCTGCTTCCTCGTTTCGACTTTTAACTAGTGTGACTTCACCATTTCCCCCCAAAACGCCATATCGGTACTCTCGGGAATCAACACACAATATTGAGCTAGTCAAATGCAGATCAGACACAAGATACAATAATGCAATGGTAATGAACCTGCAATTTGCCAAGAGCATTCCAATCAGTCTCACCATGACGAACCAATATGATCTCCGCATACGACCACGACGACGACACCGAATCCCTGTCACAATGAACAAATCAATCGTTTTCGATCCGGTTTTCGGATCGAAAGCGAACTCCATTTCAGAAATCCTAATTATACCAAAAACAAGAAGAGAAAATGATGCAAATTATCAAAGGCATGATTACACACAATAGGATTTGGAGAGAGCATCGAGGATCACCACGAGGTCGGATTCGAGCCGGACATTTTGATCGAAACTGGGAAGAGAGCGTCGACTCAGATTGGTATTCTCACGGACTGGCTTCTTCGCCTGATGAGGGTTCCGTTCACGGAATTCATCTATTACTGACAAACAAAATTATGATGAATAAGTATGTGTCTCCTGATATCATAAGAACATTAAGATAAATTAAAATATATTATTAATTTAATTATCTTATATAAATTATTATATTATCTAATTTAGCAAATTTTTTAAGATGAATTATCCATTTTACCCTTCACCTACTTTGCCTTCACTGCCACTTTATGGGATTTGGCTCTTTCAACTGTTCTCTTCATTTCATCCACATCTGAGTGGGGTCAATTAGGAGGGAAACTTGGTAAAGCCTAGATCTCACGAAGGCCATGGGAAATTTTGAAAAGTTTGTCAAGTCAATGCCTCTTCTTAATTTGTTTACGCGATAAAAAAAAAAAAAATAGTTGTGAAGAAAATCCAGGTAATCAAATGTGTCCTTTTATTTTAAAAAAGGTAGTCTAGTAACATTATTGCATGTCTTTTTCCTCTCATGATTATTCAAATTTATTTATTTGTATATGAATTAGTTATGATTCACATTCATATGAGGCGGAATGTTTATATAAAAATATCTACTTTTTTCGTCTCAATAAAATTGTAACACTTTATAGATTGAATCGTTCCAATTAAATTGAAACATTATCATATTTACAAATTTTTTTCTATAAAAATATTCCCTCCGTTCTAAAAAAATTACTGTATTTTTTATATTGGGATATCCCAAATAAATTATTAGTACTTTTTTTCTATAAAAATATCAAAACATTCTTATTTTTTATTTTTTTTATTTTATATCACATTAACTCATCCCACTACTTTTTTTCTCCTTCTTTTCTTTTTCTCTCTTCTCTCACTCACATAAGTTAAAGGGCAAAATGATCATTACAACAAAAATCAAGACGCACATAAATTATCGCGTCAAGACAACCGGTTATAATTCTCTTGGAACGGAGATAATACCAAAACGTTCTTATTTTATTTTATATCATATCAATTCATCCCATTTTTTTTCTTTTTTTCTTTTTCTCACTCCTTTAGCTCACAAATGTTAAAGGACAATTTAATTTTTACAACAAAACTCAACACGCACATAAAATCATCATATCAGGTCAACTAATTGTAATTCTGTTGGAACGGAGGGAGAATCAAACTAGTACTATCTCTGTCCCATAATTTTTGAAACGTTTCTCTTTCCATTTATTACTCTGTAAGTAATTTAAAAAATATTGTTACTTATCTAAACGATAGACTTTATATTTTTTATTGCCTTCGAGTTATAATACATGACGTTTATTATCATTAATATTTCATGATATTTTTTCAAAAAATAACGATTGATCGTTTCGCAACACTGATCAAAGCTTATATCGTCATGTATATCTGATCAAAAAATTATAATATTTTAGAACGAAGAGAGTATCATACTAACATAAGAATCCATTATTTTAAGCTACTTTAAGCTAGACTATCAAAAATCTAAAGTGCACATTGGATACCTATTCCATAGGTCTCAAAAAGTATATTCCGTGGAGAGACATACAAGTACCCAACGTTATCAAACCCGGACCGGACCGGACGGTTCGACCGAAAACCCGTCATCCGGTCATCATCGCGGTCCGGGTTAGGCCTGCTAACCGTTTCATATTGAAAACCGTCCAGTTGACGGTCGAATCGTTTGGACCAACGACCCGAAACGATTTCTCCGGATTCGGACAGTTTTATTGAACTCCATCTTTTCTCCTAATTTCTCGACCATGGAATCTCTTCATCCTCATTTTAAGATGGTTAGACAACTTTTTGAGTTGGTCTAGTGTTAGGGTAGAGGTAGAGATCAGGGAATACGCGGTCATGGAGTCTTCTTCCATTTTTTCACGGCGACTGAATGGTTAAGAAAGAGGAGATATATGATGTCTATGATTGTCAAATGGGAAAGACATTAATTTTGGATTGGGCTGGTTGTTGTTTTGGGGTCTTCTTATTATTGGGCTTCCTTTTGGGTAGATAAGTGCATTATCATATATTCTTAAAAAAAGATATTTGTTAAATTTTTTTTCATTATATATGTTACATTCAAACCTTATATTATATATATATATTATAACGTAATTATTATGTCATAATTCAATGAATGTTGAATTAAGGATCCATCCGTATTCTCGATTTTTCCATTTGATGAACGGTCGGTGCGAAAATATTGAACGTCCCATCCTTCACTTGTTCATGTACTCGATGTACTTGCTTGCTCCATTCTGCTGATTGCATCAATAGCTGGAATTCGAGAGTCCAAATCAAACATACTCCGCCCAATCGAATTCTGACATCCACTCATCAAAACGAGGAAATTTTTTTCAAAAAAAAGTCGAAGCCTTCTGAAAAAGAAGAAATTCAAATTTTGAAAGTCGCTTTCTTGCCAAACCACCACGAGACAAGCCCAAATCATGTTGTGCAATATATTAATGAGTTGTTTATGTGCCTAATTGACTCACACCACCAATCGTACAAGTAGCTTCCGTCGCCTATCACCCTGAAGAAGAGGGGAAAATGGATCCTCCATCGGCTCTATCCATGGAAGATACTCGAGACAGGGTCGTCGATGACTGGTACGGATTTTTTTTTTTCATTATCTCTTTGTATTTCGTTCTGTGATGTTTTTGATTCCCGGATTTTTGCATTCTGATGATGGGCAGTTGCTCGTGGTGCTACGACTGCTGGCAAAGCTGCTTCGACTTCTTCTGTTGCAGTTCCGATTCCTGCTGACTTCTTCGCCTTTGCTTATGCCTGATCTTCGCTTCAGCTTCCACCGATTCGTCTGATCAATTAGTATTTTTTCCTCTCCTATCTTGAACGACGATCATCATCCATGGTGTTATTAGTGTTTGATGTCAATCGATATTAGAGGTATTGTACTCTTCGTCACAAAAAAGATGCAAGAGTTACGCATACTATTGTATTTGGCATGTTAATTAGTGAGCTACACCTAATCCATCCATCATGTCAAAATAAGTCCAAGTCAATGGAGCTACTTGAATATGCATTATACCCATAAATAGCAATGAACACTGCATGCGCGCATCTAACAATCATCCATCGAATTTGGATCAGTGCAAGAATTCAAGCAACGAGCTCGAAAGAAGGTACAAACGAATAATGATCGAAATCAGTATCTCTAACATTCATCTCATGACATAATACACAAACAAGTACCGCCATTCTTGAAACCACTAGACCACTATGACATTCATCACTCTGTCTGCAAGCTCCGTTGAAAGTTCCGATACATCGACAAATATCAACACAATGCTTCTCACATCACAGGATGGCATGGCAAACTAGTCAGCTAAAACAGTTACCATGACCAGGGAGCCAGAAAAATCCGACAATTATGGCATCTTCTTTTCAAATTCAGCGATTTTCTGACAGCACAATTTGACAGTAGATTTCTGGTACATTTCTGGTACACCCTCAAACACATCAGTTTTCATCAATGCCTCGGCTGATGCATCAACTAATGTTCGCCCATGTGCCATTTGATCAATGGTTTCGACCAGAATGTCCAAATATGACCATTAGGCTTCAACAGATTCCGAACCATCTGGAGTTGTAGCTTCTGAACTTTCAGTACTTGTAGCTACGATCCTGCACACGGATTTTTTCTCGTTCTTGCTGAGAAGCTTCAGAGATGGATCAAACTTAATGTCATGGAGAAGAAGCTTATCTCCAATGTCTAGATTGCTAATGTCCACTTCAATCTTTGGAGGAATCCGTTCTGCTGGGCAAAGAAACTTCAAGCTGTTCCTTGTCCTAATCAAGTGTCCCCCTGATTATCGTAGAAAGTAAAGTCATCATGAGGCTGACCACATTATGTAAGAAAGCATACACATGAGTGCTTAGAGGAATGCATGAGACCACTGGAAAAAGTTCCCACAATGCACACTTGAACTATTCACAAATGACAATAGCCTAAAGAGACGAAAAAGAGTCAAAAGTACAAACTAAGCTAGTTAGGTCAGACAGACGCAATTTCATCATCAGATGCAAGTGATTAGCTCCAGAAATAGTGTTTGAATCATTATAATCGGCATAAGGATTCCCACCTACACTCTTAAGGCCCAATTATTTACGTACGGATCAACATGGAAGTGGATGCACATTACCAAATACTGGAGGGAACTCATATTTCAATGTTTTGTGAATCGTGCATCGTGAATCAAATATTCTTGTTGATTATACAGAATGGCACAATAAACATAGTCCTATAAAATAAGGATAACATGAGACATCTACTTGGATCCAATGAATGCTGGAAAACTACAGAAAAAATGCAGAGAATGGGTTTTGATGGTATCCATTCGGGTGATGAAGCTACAGCTGACCACATTAGCGGAAAGCTATTCATTTATTGGGAGTAATGCCTAGTCCCATTATAGTTACTGGTGCCAGTATCTTCTTGACCAATGCTCATATCCACATGCTAGATAAGCCTGATAGCAAACTTTGGACGCCTTCCTCAAAGTTTATAATTTTTTGTAATTGGATAAAATCGTTAACATCCTATAATTTCTTGCATGACTTGTATATACAAAACTCACGACAACAAATCGAGAAACCTCAAGAGGAATCTTTTTTAGCAACAGCTGACATAGCAAGATGCAAATGCACTTGACCAGGGCCATTTGCTTTCACAAATATCTCATGGAAACTGATGAGAACCGATGAAGGCATCAACTAATCTAAGTAAAAATGTAAAATTTTTCTCGGCACCCCAAGTTCACCAACAAAACATACCAATAATCTTTTCCTCAATCATACAGCCAACAAGAATCCTTCAGACATAAATGTACGATCATTGCCAAAAATTTATAACAACATATGCATACATAGAGAAAGCAGGAAGTGTTGGCACAAGAACAACAAAAATAAAAATCAACCGTTCCAACTATCAACTCCTCCGCTTAAGTTTCAGAACGGTCTCGCTATCCTATCACACTACAACGACGAGTGAATAATTAGTTGTACAATTAAACATTTATTTAACTCTCTAGGTTGACAGCCGGACCAAATTTGAGACAAAGGAGCAGGTTGCATGATGGACAGTTAATGACTACGGTGCGAAAACCGAGCAACCTTCAAAATTATGAACATCTGATCAACCGAATTCAGTTAGTGCATCTTGGCAATCGATAATCAGTAAACACACAAATTCATAGCATAAACTACCTTTCTTGAGCCCGGGGCACGACTCCTCTCCTTCAAACACAACCGGAACATCAACCGCCAACTCCGTCCCCTCGTCCGCCCACGCAAACACCAAATTCAGCACATTCCCGGTCACCTTATCCCTATGAACCTAAACCACCAAAACCATCAATCACCACATCAAACAAATCAACACGAATCAAACACATCTTCGCAATCCATCCCCTCACCTTGATCGGAACCACATTACTCGAATCCAACAGCACCTTCGACCCCGCCCCGGCCCTAACCTGCAACTTAAACACTGTCGAACAAAACACCTCCGGCTCCACCAACTCCTTCATTATCGACACGATCTGCTTCCTCTCCGTCGTCAGCAGCCGCTTCCGCGACACCGATCGCGTGACGGCGTCGTTTTTGCCGGACGGATTGATCTGGAGCTGCGGTTGCGCGAACACGACCGCCGGGATCCGACCTTGGGCTCTCTCTCGGGCCGCAACCCGCGGGCCTGTTGATTCTCGTGGAATCGCTTGGATCGTGTGGTAGGATTTCGAGGCGGGGATGAGGGCGGCCGCGGCGTTGCGCCATCGCCGGAGCATTTTTGGGGGTTTTGGTGTGGTGGTGGTGGTGGGAATGGGAATGGGGTTGCGCTAGGGTTTTGTTGTGTTAAGTGGAATGGTATGTGCCTCATAGTCGTAGTGTGACTTGGTGGGCCAGATTCATGGGCCTTGGATTGGTCTGCAGAGTAAACTTGTTCCATTAATCACGTTGGTCCGAGTGGCTGAGAATTTGGTTTTAGAGCTGAAAGAGTTCGTGAATTCATGTAACGTCTTATAATTTGGAAAACTTTTCAGGAGATGGCTCATCCCAATAATATTTCATATTAAGTAAGTTTAATTATAGAATTCTAAAATGATAGATTATTGAAATAAAAGATACACCTTATTGATATGGATAGTCTCATCAAATTCTTAAACCAAACCATAGAGGTATTACAATTCGAGTCTTGAGAGAGCAGATGCGTGAAGAGTTTTGCTCCCTCCTATCAATTGTTGTTGTTGATGATAGATTTCTGCAAGATTCTGGTTATACGTTACTGATTGCCGATTCACCATGAAATTACTAGTAAGAGACAAAAAGGGTCTTAAAAGAAGAGTTCAATTGGTACACTTCATCTATTCTGTAGTGAACTGCAAGAGGACACAATTGTGTTGCATCGTCAGTGGGCGATACCCTACATGTTGGCAAATTGGTCCAACTTAACATGCCACTACAGTTTATTTTATTAGGTACCATGTTATGGGTAAATTGGGCCAGGGTCAACTTATGGTCCACAACCAAGATATGGTCCGGCCCAACCCATGGCCACATGTTCATTCGAAGAAGAGGATAATGCAGTAGAGCATGAGCATAAAAAACCCATCTCAAATTAATCGAAATATTTTAATTCAATACGAAAATGTATATGAATATTAAATTTATATAGATTTTAATACAAAAATAAATAATTTTTATAGTAATAGATGAGATTGATTTGATTTTTTTATATTAAAAAATTAACAAAAATAAAAATGTTTTATTTATTATAAAATTAACAAAAAAAATATTTTAATTAATTTATGCTGAAGAAAATAATTGATATTATCAAGATAATATTTTTATTGTCCATGCTATCAAAGCTATTCATACTGCCTTGCTTACATGTAATTGCCTTGACTTGATAGTAACAAATATTGCCTTGGCAACAGTGCTCCCCACGTGAAAATAAATGAGAGCACTGTGATATGTTTTCACTAAGTTAAAAATGAATTATTTTCCCCGTCTCATAATTATTATAATATATATATATATATTATGTTACTTTATACGTAAAAATATAATTCTCATTTTCATATAAAATTATGTTTGATCGTCACGCAATATATATTAGGTTCAAATACGTAATTTACATAACTACTGATATTTCACGATAAATTTACAAAAAAGTATATTTGATCATCATTGCACGCATATCAAATTTTGTAATGACACGTATGTAAAGTCAAAACATTATAATAATTTTGAGAGGAAAGAAGTAATAACTCAATAAAAATTGATTTTTTTTAACTATGAGGTTCAAGATTTGACATCTCCCGAGCCATTGAGAAAGAAAGATAGTTCCTCCTTCCTTTCAGTATTAATCAAATGTTTTGTCTTGTCACAAAAATTTATTTATAAGTTGAATTTGTATGGATTTTAATAATGAAAAAATAATTTTTGGATGGCAGTGGAGTTCATAGAGAGGAATTAGTGGGTTATCTAGTGTAATAGATGAGATTGATTTAATATTTTTTTTATGTGGTCTAGTGTAGTTCATAGAGATCGATTTCAAAAACCAGTACTACTTGCGCTGAGAAATCGACTTTGATTGTGGTCAATTTTGATACTCTCTCGGCATCGAGAACTTTCTAGGATTTTGGTCCTTTTGGATATTTTGATTTTGTGTTCTTGATGATTATATTTATTCTATAAATTTTTTGAGTTTTTCTAAATATAAACTTAGTTAGAAACAAAACAAGTAGTTTGTTAGGACTCATCGACTTATATTTTATAAAACTAAATCTTTTAATATTTTCAAAATTTTCAATTTTATAATTGCAATAAATAAATAAAATTAAAAAGGTACAATTTAAAATTCTTCTATTATAAATGGAGATTGTTGAGGACGTTCCCATTCTAAAAATGACACAGGATACGAAGAGCCAATGGGGAAAGAGAGAAAAAGAAAAATGCAGTAGGCAGAACATCATGATTCATATGGGGCTCACAACTGCATAGAGAGGACAACGTTTCATTCTATTTGCGATAGAGATCGTATTTTCATTTTTCTCTTATAGATAAACAAAGAGTTCATGATCTTTTCGGTCGAATGCGAACTCTAATTGTTCATGAACAATTCACGAACTTCTCGAGTTAAACTCTTCGAGTTCTTCGAACTTCTCGAGTTAAACTCTTCGAGTTCTTCGAACTTCTCGAGTTAAACTCTTCGAGTTCTTCGAACCAAAAAAATCGAGTCGAGTTGAGTTATTTTTCATTTTCGAGTCGAGTCGAGTCGAACTCGAACTGTTCACGAACAATTCACTTCATCTACAGCTAGGACTGTAGAAAAAGGTAGTTAAGCTCAAGGCTCGGCTTGAATTCGGCTCGTTGAGAGCTCGTTCTATTGCAAAACGAGCCGAATACGAACAAAATTCTCAATTCGTTTAGTTAAACGAACGAACTTGAGCATATCCTTGTTCAGTTGGGCTCGGGCTGGAGCTCACGCTCGCCTCGATAAAAACTCAATAAGAACTTATTATATATAATAATAATTAAAATATTTATGTATATATTAAATATAAGTTATTCATATTTATTAAAAACTCCATAATTCATGGTTTTTTTTTCTAAATTAAAATAAACCGATGCTAAACGAGTTGTGAACGAGTCGTAAACGAACTCTAACGAGTCATAAATGAACGAACCTAGACGAGTCCTTAACGACTTCAAGCCGAACATAAACAAATCAAACAGCTAAACGAATTGAGGCCGGCTGGGCTCAAACTCGATTAGTTCGACTCGTTTTATACCCATATGTACAGTCGTATTTTGTGAGAATTTGGCATTCAATATAAATAAAAAAATCGAATGCGGAGCTTGTACAGCGAACAATATCACTATATCAGTGTAGGGGCAAAATCCAAAAGTGCACTCAAGCAAAGGGGAGGAAAGGGCGGCCGGTGAGAGGGACGTGCCAATAAGGGACAAAATGGAAGGAAAGGGAGAGAGAGGCCCAGTCCAGTCACTGTACAGTATATATCAAGAAACAGTTCACTGCACCAGATTATCATGATCAATGGATACCAATTAGTATATGCCTGCTAGTACATTTTTGACTGAGGAACGAAACTGCAAGACAACAGAGGAGACTGTGCCTGCCTGTTGCATGCTTCGATCGAGCCAAGAGAAAACCCAAAACCAACCAAACATGCCCCATTTCATATTTGCGTGAGAAAGAAAGAGAAAAGAAAGAGTTGGGCCATTGAATGTGGTGTCCGTACAGCGTTGCACTGGCCCTTTCAGTACCAGCTTTTGATTTGACTCGTCTTTCACCCACCGCCCACATCATCATCCTACTTTTCTACCATCTGTGCCTCCATATATATGCCAAATTGGATAAGTCCTTTGTGTTTAAAACGAGCACTTGTCTGTGTGCACGCATACGTGAATAGGAAAAACTGATAAACTAAGAATCGAGTTGGACCATTAATGCGTTCGTTCGAATAATAGAGTTAGATTGGTGTATTAAGGTTATATGATCGTGCTTTATCAATGGATGTAAAAGGTATATGAAAAATAAATCAAGAGGGAAAGTGATACTGTAATTATTCTTGAACAGCATAATCAGCATTGAACATTCACAGATGGGGAATGCAAATTGAGCTAAAACAGGTGCCTGAGATGCAAATGTTTCACACACTGACAGCAGCAAGATGGATTGTGCAAAATGGGGAAAAAAACTCGAGGTTTAGTCAGTTCAAATATTAGATGTGGGATAGATGGACAAACCATCATTTTTTTTCTTTTTTTTTTCTTTTTTGGGAAAGGTGGACAAACCCTCTGTTTAATTAATAGGATCTCCCCTCTCCTACCAATCCCACGATCCTCTGTTAAAAAGATTTTACCTGGCAGCACAGCTCAGGTATATTATAGCTCGTGTTCATGAGGTCGTATAACTTTGGAAAGCAACATTCTTTGTTCGTTGATGAGTGTTTAGTATCCAATACAAGGTTTATTAGTGAAACCGATCATTGACATTGTCAACACGACAAAGCAAATAGCTAAAGTGTCAACAAATTATTCTATCAGTTAAAGAAACTATATTATGCTAGTTATGCCTTCAAAATTAGTTAGGCCAATAGGGGAAAGGAAAAAAAAATAAAAAAAAAATCGGACAAGTATATAACTTGAAAAAAGGAGAGGTAAATATGTATTAACCCTGTTTGTGCTTACCAATAACCTTTATGGACTGTTGAATTTATTGCTACGAACACAAATTATGTATTCGTGAGTAAATCCGACGGTGGAATTCTCACCAATAAAATAGAGTGTGATAATAATAACACATGTCAACTGTTGAGATTTAAAATAAAAAAACTAAACATCATTAAACAAAAATGTTTCAAAAAAAATGTGTTGGAAAAAAAAGGATTTTGGAGGAAAATATTCAAATGGTGACCACTGTTTCCATCACCGTACCACCGAGATTTTTATCCTTATTTTAATTTTAAACTTTTAAATTTTTATTGTTAAGATCATCTCAATGTATTTAAAGACATTATTAGTTAATTTATATGTATTTATTAAGGTTATTTCATAAAAATAAACAAATTTAAAAATGAACGGTCTAGAACTACTATTTAAAACTGCACACCGATTACCAACGCGTGTTTGGTCGATCCGTCTCAAATTTTACATAGTTAACAAATATCAACAATCAAACTTATTCAAAGTCAGATTATCGTTTAATGATCGTTAGTGCATATTTTTTAGGTCATATTTCCTGAGTAAAAAATATGATCATCTTCCCTTTCTATTACACAAGATTTTATTAAACAAAAATTCATAAAATCTTTATCATTAAATTCATCTAGCAACACATTAATTTGTTTTTCTTTTTTTATTAGGAGAGGGATTCCTGCAGTTCAGGAAAACACATCACATTTTGCAGGAATATTATTTAAACATTTTTTTGGATTTTTTTTTTTTTTTTTGGGATCATTGAATTGAGACATTCGATGATCCACGATCCGCCTCCCTTTTACAACCAGCATTGCTTCATGAATTATAGGCAAACAACAAACAAAAAGAAAAGAAAGATGAAGGTTTGACATTTTCAAATGGGAAGATCACAAAATCCCAAGAAGGGAATTACTGTTAACCTTCTAAACAAGATCGATTTTTGAATTAAAAAAAACCTCCCATTTTTAAACAAACCCAAGCTGTATCGAAATGCTTGGCAATTCCTCTCTCACCCCTACCTACATAGCACCACATCACGGAATCAGAGGACAGTTCAGACAATTCACCTTCCTCTCTTCTCCAATCGACGGTGGAGATTCATTTCGTTGTAACCTCCCCTCACCACGGTATCCCTCCCTCACATCACACACACTCTTCTACCAAACCACCACGTCGCGTGACCCACACGAAGATAGAAAAGCATTAAATTAAATTGAATTGAACGTGCTCGGCTTGGTTACAACGATCTCGGTTTCTCCTTTTTCCCCTTTCTCTCTCTTTCATCTCCTCCATTTTTGTTTGTTTCTGCTCTCTCACACACACCATTATAAATCTCTCCCCTCTGCTCTCTCCACTTTCTCTCTCTTCCGCTCGGCGAGAACATCCTCGTCTCCATATTCCGTTTCGAGTATCGGCGTCCGGCTGCGGCGACGATGGCGGGAAATCAGTTTGTTGATGGCGGTGATCGATGATGATGTGAGATTGTGAGGTGAGATTGGAGAGCGGAGGGAGAGGAGTGTGATCGGAAACGGAAGACATTCCGAGGTGAGACGGAGATCGATGGTTTTGTTGTTGTTTGTGATTTCGGAAAATGTTTGGTTGTGTGTTGATCGAATCAATGTGGCTGAGGTATTTTGAGAAAGCGAGATTGCGAATCGACTTTAATTGTTTTGTGTTATGGTTTCTATGATTCGATGATGATTTCGAAAGTGGTTATTGGAGGAGAGTCGGATCTGAAAATGATTAGAATGAGATGAAACGGTGACTGTTTCTTGTGTCGACATTTGATTTCATTATTTTTGGAAGTGTGTTCCTGAATCAGAAAACGAATCGTCCTTCGTTTTCCTTCCTGACATCGGACGCTGTTGTAGATTTCGATTGATGTGTATGTTTTTTCTCCTCTTTGAATGAACGGATCGTTGAATTTTTGACATTCATTCGCTTCCTTCTCAAACATTAATCGTTTTGTTTTTTATACTCCTATCATTTTTTACAATCATTCAATTCCCAATATTTTCGTCTCGCTCATTTCGTTTTCCTTGCACCAGTCGCATCATCTTGATGCATTGATTTCTGTTTTCTTGACTAGCTCATGATAAATTACTTTGAAGGATCACGTGGATTAAAAAAAAATTCTCGAAATGATGGATCTATATTTTTTTAAAATTTATCATAAAATATTAAAAATAGTATAATCTATAAATTATAATATTGAGATTAAATAAAATTCATATCATATTATTTTTATATAAAAAATAATATATCAAAATAGAAAATAGTAAATATTCGATTCTACTAATTCTTTTTTCCATTCATAAGCGTATACAGTCATCGATTATTTTTGTGTTCATGTTGTCTACTAATTTGCACAGGTAATGTCCTCATCGTCAAGCGCTCCGTGCGCAGCCTGCAAGGTCCAGCGACGAAAATGCATCCCGGAATGCATATTCGCCCCATACTTCCCACCAGACCACCCTGAAAAGTTCATCAAAGTACACAAAGTATTCGGCGCCAGTAACGTCGCAAAAATCCTCAACGAGCTCCCGGCCTGTCATCGCGAGGACGCGGTCAACTCCCTGGCTTTTGAGGCAGATGCCAGACTCAAGGATCCGGTTTACGGATGTGTTGGGCTGATCTCTATGCTCCAGCATAGACTGAAGCAGGTCAAAGTCGATCTCGACAATGCGAGGCTCGACTTAGCTCATTATATAGGCCCCTCGGCCATGGTGCCGATGTTCCCACAGGGTTTGATCCAACAGTATAATAACATCAATATTGGTTCGTCATCCACTGCGGGGTTGTTGCCGTATAATATGGCCGCTGCCATGGTTGGGGTTCCGACTGGTGCGGTGTCACAGCATGGTGTGGGGCAGCCGTTGTTGAGGGAGCAGAAGATGAGTCCTCGACATCAAGTCGTTAATGCTCAAAACTTGCACGTCGAGGGGACTCAGCAGTTGGCTGCTGTGGCGCCGATGGCGGTCAGGGAGGAGCAAGAGATCATGAGGACGCTCGAGCAGCAGCAACAACATCACCATCATCTACTTAACCAACAACAACAGCAGCAGCAGCTTATCATGAAGTTGAATCCAGGAGGAGGAGGGTATGATCAACTAGGCGGTGGTCCAGTGACGATGGTGGCTGCCAATGGTGTCGGTGTCGGTGGTGGGAGATTCGATCAAGTCGGCGGCAGTGGTGGTGTGACGGTTGGTGTATCGCCTTCGTTGGCTCTTGGTGCTGTTGCGTTTGATGATCATTATCAAATTCATCAACAGCAACAACAGGAGACGCTGATGCTTCTTCAGCAGCCGCTTACTCCGCAGCAATCTCATACAGAGGTCGCGCTGTCAGCGATGTATTCACAACATGATCAGAAGCCGGAGGAGCGGTCTGTGAGCGATGACGGAGCGCCTCTCGGTGGCGGGTCTTGTTAGTACATATACTTTGAAGACGTTACACGGTTTATCTATAAGGTATGCATCGTGCTGTTAGTCTGGTAAAATTAAATGGGTCTTCAACTTTGAATAATTCATGTGCTGTGGCTATTTTTGGATGCCTGCATGCCTAGTTTGTTAGCATATGTGACTTGCTAGTGATTTATACGAAAAGGGTAACTCCTCCGTGTGACTAGGATAGCATGATCATTTTTGTAGGTTCGAAAGCGTGATTACTAGCTTTTTGTGTTATCTATAACATCGTCTACCTATTTAGTTTGACGATATGATCACGGCAGTG
>JAOVYX010008654.1:0-35052 GCA_035668315.1 Drosera spatulata | reverse complement strand
AAGAGTCTAATATGCGAAGGGCCAAGCAATCCATTCGTGAAAATTGAAAGAAAAGAAAAAGACATATAGAATGAAATTTCTTTACTAACAAAAAGGATTAAGTAGAGGAGGATATTTAAAGCCAGAAGCAGGTAAACATCACACATACCATGGTTGGACCAAAAAAGGCCATGCGACTCGTCATGTTGCTCAATGGATGCGAGTATGGAGCACCGGCAGCTTGTGCCTGCAACCTTGTCTAGACAGCAAAAAATGAAAGTCAGAGGGCACCTTTCTGCTTCAAAATTAGTTCAACACAACCTTCTTCAGATTGCCAAGTGAAAGAGGTGATAAGATAGAAAAACAAAGAACGAACACATAACTAAAGACAGGTCAACATTGACTCCTAGGATTCCAGCCAAGACAAGAAAGAAGAAAAGGGAACTGCGAACAAACTGAAAGCGTAAATGGACACAAAAAACAATAACATTTCATCTAGTTACAATAAACTATGAACCACATCAACATCATTACCAGCTAGGAAACTACCAGTAGAATGTCATAGCTATCAATATGAAGCTTAAGATCACAAATCCAGAGCCCAAAGGAGAAAAAGAACCACAAGACCAACTACAAGGCAACGCTTAAATACAACCATGGACAGAAACTAGTGTTAACAAAGGAATTCTGATATAAGGATACAAAAAACATTAAAAGTAAGAGCAAGCTCAACCAACACAATCTATCATGTAAATGCATACAAACGATCTGATGTTGATACTAGCTACTCACAACATCAAAATAGACTAAGGAACAAAATCTCTACTGTTTTCCATGGAAATAGGACGCCAAAGAAATCAAACAAGTGAATAGGAACATCACTATCAGAACAGAATGAATCATATGCCTTGGCCACATCGAGAGGGTTGACTAGAACAGCCGAGAGCACAGCAGCCCCGGCTGCAGAAAGCGCCTTTGCAGCGAAATTCGTCTCTCCTTCCGATGTACTGACTGTCGGAAAAGAACGCCCACCAGACGGCTGTATCCTAATGACATCATGACGCATCCGCATTTCACTCATCCAGGGAATTGGTGATCCTAGGACACCTGAAGGCTCCATCCTCTCCTTGACCAATAAATCATGTCTGTACCCGTTGTCACTCATCTGAGCATTCGACGAACTCTCTGTTTTCATCCATTCCTCCCTCTCCTCTCGCGCGCGGCCGCCATTTTCTTCACCTCCCACAGCCCTGTTCACCACGTCTCCTCCTCCTCCTCTTCTTCAATTTCCAAAACAATTCTCACCCTCCCTTTCTCTGCAACACCCAGAAACCAAAATCAAAACTTGATGACACAATCAATGATCTCAAGCAAATCCAAACATACCCTTTTGAGTCCAGGGGTTTTGGGTGCTCAAAGTGATCAAAAAATTGATGAGAAATAAAAATGGGAAATTGATGACACAAATCAACAATCTTAAGCCAATCCAAACATAACCCTTTTGAGTTCAGCGCAAATCAAAATCCAAACTTGACGACACGAATCGACAACCTTAAGTAAATACAAACATACCCTTTTGAGTTCAGGCCCTTTGGGTGCTCAAATTCATCAAAATTTGAACAAAAAACACAACACAAAATTCCGAATCCATTTAACCACAAAATTTTTAGAATTTTGATCAACATAGAAGGGTTTGTGCAATTAGGGCAATGGGATGGAGAGAAAGGGGAAGTTACCAGAATGAATGAGAAGGAGACGAGCGAGACACCCTCGGCGCCGTTAGGGCAAAGCTGGGGCCACTTTAAGAAGACCTGAATTTTCACTGTGTGGCGCAAATCAGGGGAATGAAATGACGAAACGTCGAGGACCTCCTTATTTTTGTTTATTTTTTATATGATTTTTTTAATTACTGTTTGGTTTCTTGATCAGCAATTTTTCGTGGAAATTATGTGGACTAGTCAATGCCTCATCCTGCGTATATGCTCCTAAGTTTTTTGTATTTACGTAGATTATGATACAATGATACATGAAGCATGATGGTGACGTATGATTCCATGAAATATGATCACTGATATTTATGTACAATAGTAGTAATCATCATAAATAGATGCATCACGATGTTTAACGTTTTTATTGAATAACAAAATCCAATATCAACTTGACAAATCATTTTAGATGTATGAATTGTTTTTCTTTCATTTAGGCAGACTTCAATCTAAACAAATTATCAAGATACTTTCTTTGTTTTATATTAAATATAATATTCTCAATCATTATATTATTCAACATACATTTTGAAGAATTTCGTTTGTCATCTTAATGATGTAAGAAAATTATGCCACTAATGTCAGGTTGAAGTATATAACTTAAATTTTTATTAGTAAAATAATTTTCCAAAAAATAATATTTGATCGTCCCACGATACGAGTCAAACTTCATCTTTATAGATATATATTTCAAACTGTTATAAAGAATTCGACAAAGAGAATAATACATATAATATACGCATTATTTTTTCTATTACCCTGAACAAAGACAATATTGGTGTCCTCATGAAAAATCAGGCACTATGGGCCTTGTGTTTCAGCCCATAAAAAACTAACGGCCCACCGACACCTTCAGCCCAGCTCATTGACAACCTGGCCCACCAAACTCATCACAAGGTCCACCCCCCACACAGCTTATTCGGCCCAAACCTGCTAACCCCTTTCTCTCTCTACAAATCCCTTCGCCTTCGCCGTTCTCTCTCCACAATTCTCCCACTAAGCAGAAACACAAAAAATGGAGAGCGAAGATGAGATCGAAGCAGTGATGGAGAAGATCTGGGACTTACACGACAAGCTCAGCGACGTCATTCACTCCATTTCTAGTGTCCATTTCATCAATTCCATCAGAAACAACAAAACCAAGAAGAATTCGTACGGGAATGGAGTGAATGGGATTGGGAATGGGTTTGTGTCTGTGAAGGAATCGGAGAAGGAGAAAGAGGAGGTGGTGGTTGAGGCGAGGAGTCTTCACGGGATTCGAGCCGCGCTCGAGGATCTCGAAGAGCAGCTCGAGTTTCTCCATGTGGGTAATTTTGGACTTGGGTTTGTGGATTTTCAGTTTGTTTTAGTGTTGGTTTTGTTGTGTTTGCCTGCCCTGGATCAAATTGTGGTGATAATAATAAGAAGATGAGAACCTTGTGATAGATGTATGGAGCATTAGATATAGATTTGTGGGACTTTTATCGACAGTGGTCATGGAAGAAATGTATTACTGACAACGTTGGAAAGCATGAAGTGGTTATAAGTTGGAGACGATATCCCTCCTATTAGACTACAACAACAACAAATCAAGACTTTATCCCATCAAGGGGGTCGGCTACGTGAATACGACGACGTCATTCGAATTTGTCATGTACATCATTTTCTGTAAATCCCTCTTAGATTATTTCCCCATAGTAACAAAATTCGGATAGGGTTTAATTCGGCAAATATATATTACGGAAAAAATCAGGACAAAATCGAGAAAAACACATAAGAATAAATTCGACATGAGAACGATACGATGATTAATACAACAACAACAAATCAAGTCTTTATCCCATCAAGTGGGGTCGGTTACATAAATACAACGACGTCATTCCAATCTGTCAAGTATATCATTTTCTGTAAGATTATGATAGGCCATATCATATTTCAAGGTTTCTCTTATCGTCTTTTTAGATCTCCCTTGTCCTTTCTTGGGATGTGTTAACTCTCAAGCTTCACATCTCCTAACAGAAGCTGTGACTGGTCTGCGTTTAACATGACCATACCATCTTAGTCGTGATTCCCTCATCTTATCTTCTACTGGAGCTACACCCACTTTCTGTCTGATAATTTCATTTCGTATCCTATCTATTTTTGTATGTCCACACGTCCATCTTAACATTTTCATCTCATTTACACTCATCTTCTGTACATGCTGTCACTTCTTTGCCCAACATTCTGATCCATACAGCATCGCTGGTCGAATAGCTGTCTTGTAAAACTTTCCTTTTAAGTTGGTAGGTATTTTAGGATCACATAGCATGCCTGAAGGGTCCTTCCATTTCAGACAACCTGTTTTAATCTTATGATCAATATTTACATCAATTCCTCCATTTTTATGTAGCATCGAACCTA
Source organism: Drosera spatulata (assembly GCA_035668315.1). Taxonomy (NCBI): domain Eukaryota; kingdom Viridiplantae; phylum Streptophyta; class Magnoliopsida; order Caryophyllales; family Droseraceae; genus Drosera; species Drosera spatulata. The sequence continues at coordinate 30,925 of JAOVYX010008654.1, read as the reverse complement.
AATATTTGAAAGAATCCGTTTTAGGGAGAGACTCTGTTCCCAAAAATACATTCTCACTATTTGTTTGACTACTCTCATTAAAGACACATTCTATATATTCTATCTTGATTCTACTGATCCTTAACCCCTTACTTTCCAACGCCTTTCTCCTTTAGACTAGTCTTTTTAAATTGGGATCTTCTTTTTGGCTTTGAACCTAACCAAATGATAGTATCCGCAATAATTCATTAGACCGAATGTTGGGCTGATATCGTCATGTGAAACAAAACCCCAAGTGAGCTTGAAGGAAACACTGAAACTTAATACTAGTATGGCTTATCCAGACTCTAGAGGTCTTGGAGGACATTGTTTGAGATATAGGAGAATATCGTTGTCATATCCATGTAGACAACCCGATATGATTAGATATATGCTTAGTTTGCTATTTTATTGTTTTCTAGTCCAGGAAATCTGCGGATAGATTAGTACCGTCAACTAGTTCATGTGTTTGACATGAGACTCCCTCAACTAATTTATGTCAGTTTGATGACAATTCATAAGGACGCTGTCACCTCGACAGATGCATCTCGCCTTTCCCAGATCCCTTCCTGACAGGCACATCTGGGATGTTTTTGTCGTGGGTAAGAGGGTGGGATTGGGAACACCTGGTTTCATCTGATATTGGTACGTGGAGTTTGTTTCACTTGTTAGTAAAGAAGAAATGTTGTTTACGAGAAGTGGAGATATGTGCAATGTGGCTCATAAGGAAATTGCCGTTTTTCCATTGCGAAAAACATGACTGGCGAGTTCATTTTAGATCTCGTATTGATATTTCAGGCACAGCTTGTGTGTTCTTTTCATGATTCTCAGTGCTTTCTTGGTTTCCGACTCTTGCTAACCAGTTAGTACCGTATATTCTTAGTAGTTGCATCCAGGTGAATTTGTATGTTAAGCGGCTTGTTCACATTTTCTACTTGTCATCTGTTCTTCTCCAGTCTGTACAGATGCAACAGAGGGGGGAAAGAGATGCTGCTCTTGCACGGTTGGAGCAAAGCCGAATCATCCTAGCCTTGAGCTTGCGTGAGCACCATGGAAAAAGATATGAAGTCAATGAAGAAGCTCTTGATTTCGTGGGTGATGTAAAAGGCGGCACATGCTTTATTTCTCCCGAGGATCTTTCTGCTCTGCCACCAGGAGCACCTGGTGAAGGTACCTTGCTGCGAGCAAGAAACTTGAATCTTCTCACGAGAGTTCTCTTGTCTGGTCTTGGCTGTGCTAAGGATGCCCTGAAATGGGAAGTAGTGGGTCGAGTTGTTGGCCATGCTGCTTTATTAAGTCACCATGCTCGCGATGGCTCATTTCCAACAAGCATCTTGTAAGGAAAAGTGCAATCTTTGCAAACCTTCAAAGAGAACTACTCAGGTGGATTTTGATGTACATTCAGCTAAAGGCTAAATGACATTGAAGTTTTGGCGATATCCTTATTCGTCTTGAGGGCTCCTTTATATGTTTTATCCCGGTACCAACCTGCTCGCTTGTTGGTTGTTTCTGTTCGAATATGTACATTCTAACTACAGGGTAGCTAGGGTTTGTGTCATTCCTTGTACAAGATTGCTGCACAATTGCCCGGTTTTTCTTAATCCTTCGAGGGTATTGTTTAGTAGAGTTTGTTGATGCCTACAGTTCATGACGTACAGAGACTTTTTCTTGCTATAAAGGTAACCTGTTTTCATGCGCCTGCTGTTTCAAATAAGCTTGCTCAATCATTTGCAATGTACAGATAAGATCAAAGCGAACATATCAATCATCCAAAGCTTCAGGTGCTACCAGGGTTGTTGACCTTCGAATCCTCTGAAGCAGCGGGAGGTTCTGTCGCAAAGAGGTAGTCGGTATCCTGAAAGTAGTCGATCTCAAGTTCCAATCTCATGCTCCTCCACCGGCCCTAGATCGCCTGGCAAATCAGCTGAATCCTCATCTCCCTTTGAATCCTCTGAAGTAACAGAAGGATCTGGAGTTATCAGGTGATCAGTATCCTGAAAGTTGTCGACCTCATGCTCCTCGGCCGATCCTGGATCACCCGGCAAATCAGCCGAATCCTCATCTCCCTTTGAATCCTCTGAAGGAACAGGAGGATCTGGAGCAAACAGGTCACCGGTATCCTGAAAGTAGTCGGTCTCATGCCCCTCCATAGGCGCTAGATCAACCAGGGAATCAGCCGAATGGCCTGAATCCTCATGTTCCTGCGAATCTGCGGAAGAAACAGGAGGGTCTCGAGCGAACAAGTAATCTGTATCCTGAAAGTAGTCAGTCTCATGCTCCTCCATAGGCGCTACATCACCCTGCAAATCAGCCGAATAGCCCGAATCCTCATGGTCCTGCGAATTCTCAGAAGGAACAGGAGGCTCTGGAGCAAACAGGTAATTGATATCCTGAAAGTAGTCGATCTCAGGCTCCTCCACCAGCCCCAAATCACCCACCAAATCAGCCAATTCCTCATCCATCATAGGTCCGCTATCGTCAAGAACCAGATCAACTCCTGGTGCTGTCTCTGGCAGGTCCTCGAACACCGCCATTTCTGGCACGTCAAAGAAGAAAAACATACTCCGCCTCGGCCGTCCTGAGCTTCTGATCTGCCGCTTTGAGCTCCTGCTCGGCCACATTGTTATCTTTCGTGTTCTTGTCACAATTCTTGAACTGCTCTCCCATCCCTAGGAAGCCACTGTTATCCGGTGGTTCACTGACCGGGCACCCTCCATTCTTGACTGGATCAAAATCATCAAACCCATTCTTGAACTGCTCTCCCATCTCAGAGATATGCTCATTAGATGAGTCCTTGTCTAAGTCCGACCCACTGGCAGGACTCATCGTGATGAAGTTTGTCTTGGCCTTTGGCCCATGAAGCCGGATGGCAGCCTCATCATGAACCCTTGCTGCCTCTTCAGCTGTATCATAGGTCCCAAGCCAGAGTCTGCTCCGCCTTGCCGTGTCCCAGAATTCAGCAACCCATTTCCCCAGCCGAGGCCTGGCTCCCTTGAACTTCTTCTCCGCCACCTTCTTTCGCTGTTTTCTTGCCTGAAACATAGAACCAGTCCTCCTATGATGAATGTCACTTGTTTCGCCAGTGCCATCTTGGATGATGATCTCGTGGACGTATTTCTTGGTCCTCTTGTTGTCGAACAGGTCAGTTTCATCCTCGCTAGATGAATCGGTGGCCTCCTCTGAACAGAAACTGTGACCACTCTGGGAATGTCTGACGGTGGTGGTTGTCGAGGGTCCGCGAATCCATGGCTGCAATGTCTTGCGAGTGTTCTTCTGCTTCTTCTTCTTCTCCCTTGTTTTCAACAGAGGGTGTTGAATGCGTTGACATTGTGTGATTGAAAATGGCGCGCAATTCTTGAGCTTACAAGATTCGAAAAAGGTGATGAGAATGGTTCAAGAACTGAATTCTCTTGCAGGGATGATGAAGAAAGTGAAGAAGAAAGTGGTTAACGATCAAGAATATGAGAAGAATAGTGAAAGAGAGGAGTTGGTGAAGTTCAAATGAGATGTTTATACATACATGAGTGACTTGAATCCCCATCGGACACATTCAGCATGTCATCATATTTACTTGATACGTATGGTTTACGCATAGTTCGATTAGTGAAGGCTTACTTTCGAATAACGGAACGTGAAGATTGAAGTTTGAGCGATCCTGCTTGTCCCCAACCTGAGATCAGAGAGATCATGGTCACATCGTCAGGTTTTTCTCCTACGTCTTCCATACCCATGAACAGATCCCATGCTTCGTCAATGTTTCCTCTCCGCCCATAACCATCAATCATAACAGTCCATGAAACACAAGTCCTACATGGCATGACATCAAATAGCTGTCTCGCTGAATCAACAAGTCCGCACTTTGAATACATGGCAATCGTAGTATTCACTGCACAAGTATCAATATCACACGCCAGCTGAATCATCTGGGCATGAATCAGCATCCCGTGAACCAAACACTCCGGTTGCACAAACGACGACAAAATGCTAACAAAGGAGCTCACGTCGGGCCTAAACCATTTCGATAGCATCCTTTTGTATAAACCAATCGTCTCAACATGGTTTCCAGAAAGCGCATATCCTGCAAGTAAAGCATTCCAAGACACAACCGTCCTAAAACCCAAGTCAATCCCAAAAAACACATCCTCGGCTGAACCAAAATCCCCGCATTAAGTATACTCAGATATCTCCGTATTCACAACAGAAACATCGCCCGACATCCCAAGTCGAACCACAATCGAATGCACGGCCCTTACAAGCCTAACATCCCCCAACACGACCAGTGCCTTAATCAACCCCATCACCCCCATCGAATCCATCACCACCCCCTCAACCCTCATCCTCCCAAACAACTCAAAGAACCCGCCAACACACCCCGACCCCAGAAACCCCAACAGCATCACATTCCAAGCCGCAACATCCCTCACGGGCATTTCATCAAACATCGTATACGCACTGCTCAAACTCCCACATTTCACATACGCGTCCATCACCGCCACTCCAACATACACGTCCCCCCAAAAGGGTGACTTGATCACATGAGAATGAACCATTTGGGTCTGTGTGAGGTTGATTAATTGAGCGCAAGCTTTGGCGATGAAAGGGAAGGTGAAGTTGTTGGGTGAAATGGAGTTTTGCTTCATTTGACGGAATAGGTGAAGGGCTTTCTGGGGATTGGAGGTGTTGGTGGATTCTCTGATTTGGGTGTTCAAGTGGATTCTCGGAGATGGTGAGAGTCGATTGAGGGTTTTGATGGCGGTGGCTCGAGCCATGGGTGATGGGTCATTGCTTCGGCGCGGGAATCGGCGAGCTCAAATAATGGGGATGACCGGCAATAATTTACTTGCTGCCTGAAATTGGCTAACGAAATGCTTCCTCCGTCCTAAAACACTTTCACTATGCGACGGTTTAAGTTGTGTCATTCATCGTTTATTTATTAGTAAACCCAATTTACTACGACTTAAACCAACACCTCTTGAATGAAGGGTTTTTTCAAGGTGTCGGTTTAAGAGCTCTAGTTTTGCTTCATTTGACGGAATAGGTGAAGGGCTTTGACGAGATTCATTTGGGGATTGAGTGAAATTGGCCGTGGGTATGAATTTTGATTCGTAAAATTATCAGTGAAATATTATTGATGGTTTAAGTTATGTCATTCAACTCAATGGTTTAAGATTAAAATTTTATCACATCTCATAAAAATACGTATTGAATAGTAAAGAAAATCAAAATATTAGTATATGCATATTGAGACACAGAGTGTATTTCATCATTAAATAATTGTTTAGCCTGTAGTGTTGATCAAGATATATTATCGGTAAATGTTAGAAAGGGTTGGGAACCCTCGTGTCATATGGTTAGAGATTTGATGCATGCCGATTTTTTTTGATAGTTACAGTACATAAAATCAGTCTCAAATTAGGATCTTAACAACAAGATCCAGTCGGGATCATTTAAACAACAAACAAATAACAGAGGAATCTGACTACAGGGACACATCGATCCTATAATATCCATCTGCAACAATGATGTTAACGGTCCTCCTCATCTTCTCCCTCTGCCAATCTTCTGACCACATCTGCACCAAACATGAAGGAGTTCAAAAAGTCTGTCCACCAAGTCTTCACCCCAAAGCAAAGCCTGATCAAGATCTTCTCGTGAATTTCGTCCCTCCAGTCAGGTTGTTTACGAAAAACAACATCGTTTCTAACATTCCATATAGTCCAGACAAATGCAAAAAAATAGACTCACCCAAACCTTCCAGTTTAAACCTTCTTCCAATTTTTCGCCATGCCAATATTGGACCATATTTCAAAGAGATCCCGGAGAGTCGAAGGCATAACGAATGTGCAACCCCACCATTCAAAAACAACGACCTCAGGTACTCCAAACAGGATAACAAAACATAAATAAATGCTGCACATCCTCACGATGGCTTCTGCAAAATTCACAAACATCCAAATCGGCCTCAATAACCCCCTCCTCACAAGCAGATTCCTAGTGCAAACTCGCTCAGAGATAGCCAACCAAGTATGGATTTCAATTTTAGGTGGTACAAAAAAAACTTATTATATGGTCGTGTTATGTAACCTTGTTAGTACAGAACCATAAGTCGTAAAGGTTTAGAAAGACCATCAAAATCGGCCACACATTCCTTACAAACTAGAGCTTCTTATTATCATGTTGCTCTTGATATTATCAAGATAGTCTCATCTTCTTTGGTGGGATTTCAAGAAACTCTCTAAAAGCATCAAGTGCAACTTCAGAGCTCGTTGGAAATCCACTATAGGTTATCAAAACATGAATATCATAAGTAAATATGTATCGAATATAATGTATCATAAAGACGAAAATGAATACCAATAGACATTATGATCTAATTTTAGTTTTTCTAAAAGAACCGTTTCATGTATCATCAAATTTTGGAATGACACTTCATGTAAGACATATGATCAAATGTGAAATGATATAAAGTTGACTATAATATCATTGAAACATATCAGATAATTCTTATATTCATATTTGGAAGAATTTACTACTAATGTTTTATGTAAAGACTTGTTACATCATCAAATTTGTAATGACAAAACAAAACTTCACACTCAATATTTCGCGCCCCGAACGTTTATTCGACAAGATTTTAAAAGTTCTCCTCTAGATTTGAACTCATTCAAAATGACAACAAATGATTAAGACTTTTCTATACAGTCTTTAACCCCATCTCCCCCACAGCTTTGAATGTTCGATCTTTGGACAAACCCTTAGTAAGAAAATCTGTCATGTTTTTCTTCGACTGCATATAAGTCAAAGTGATAATTCCATGTTCAACTAAATAATTAAGCATCGCTTGTTTAAGTTTTAATATGCCTCCTCTTTTCATTAAAGAATGAGTTATTGACTATCGTTAAAATAACTTGATTATCGCAGAACACTGAAATCGAGTTTATCTTAAACTTTTGTAATGGAAGATCTAAAATTAAGTCACGTACCCACTCCGCTTCTCAGCCCCAGAAGTTAGAGAATAGAGTTCTAACTTCATAGACAATAACGCAATACAACTCTGTCTTTTAAATTTCCATACTGCAGCAGCTTCACCCAAGGTATATGCATAACCTGTAGTAGACTTGCTGTCTCCTAATTCTGAGCTCCAAGTAGCGTCAGAATATCCTTCCCAAATTGAAGGATGACTTGCATAGCACAAAGCATATGCGTGAGTACCCTTAAGGTACCTCATCAGCCTCGCAAGGGCATCCCAGTGATCCTTATTAGGCTTAGCAATGAAACGACTTAACATGCTTACCGTAAAAGTTATGTCAGGTCTAGTGCAACTCATAGCATACATGAGACTATCAACCAACTTAGAATACTCTAACTGGTTCACATCAGAACCCTTATTCGGTTTTAGCTGTTTGATATAATCGTAAGGTGTTGTCAGAAATAGCAAATTCAGATTCCGTAGGCGACTCTGTAACTATTTCTGTCAAACCAAGTAATTTATGCCCATGATTCTTAAGGAACTTATCCTCAAAGAAAACAACATCTAGATTCTATCACCTAAAACCGGTTTGCAGCACTGTCTTTTGTATTTCCTAAGTACACACAAGTATGAGTCCTACTCCCCACCTTAGGTCTTTTAGGGTCAGGAATCTTCACATAGGTTATGCAACCCCATGTTTTAAGAGTGTCATAATTACATGGATGCTTGTACCAAATCTCATAGGAAGTAGACTCCAACTTTGAATATGGTACCCTATTCAAAATGTGATTAGCAGTCAGAACTGCATCTCTCCAGTAACAAAAAGGCATGTCAGCAGTCAATAACAAGGAATTCAATATTTCTATTAATGTCCTGTTTTTACACTCGGCTATACCATTTGATTGAGGTGAGTAGGGAGCCGTAGATTAAAGAATTATTCCATTAAAGTCACAAAATTCTTTAAATTCTGTTGACCTGCACTCTCCCCCTCTATCACTTCTAAATTTTTTAATTTTAAGGTTTAGTTGATTTTCAACTCTTTTTTAAAATGTTTTGATTTTTTCAAACGCTTTATCATTAGATTTCAATAAATAAATATGAAAATATATTGAAAAATCATTGATAAATATAATCAAATACTTCTGACCACCTCTTGTAGTATAATTCTTAAAATCAAAATGTCAGAATGTATCAACTCAAGGAGTTGTGTACTCCTAGATACAGGACTAAAGGGTCTCTTTGTCATCTTAGTTTGAGCACAAACCTCACATTGAATCTAATAGATGTGTCTAATGGTATATTATGAGTTTTAGCAAGTTTAACTATTTTTCTGTAGTTCACATGTCCCAATTTACAATGAAGTAATTTAGGATCAATTAAATTTGAACCTATATGGTTAACTGTTTCAAATTCTAAACTTAATCTATACATACCATCAACCAAATAAGCATAACCAAAATAATGAGTTAACAATTAATGTTGCCCGACCACCTTGAAAAGAAATGCATATGTCATAATTGCATAACATGTTAAGAGAAATTAAATTCTTTTTAGCACCAAGAACTACTCTAACATCTTTTAGACTTGACAATTTACCTGAAGATAACTTCAAGTTTGCGATTGCTTTATGAGTAACCTACGCAGACTCGCCATTTACAACTGTAACTGTGTCAAAAACACAAACAGTATTAGTCAGTAAATTTTTGTTTCCACATAAATGACAAGATATATCAGAATCTAACCATCAATCAGAAGATACACCGACCTCACCTATTCCCGTCATACCGATAAAATGTGTAGGCTCAACATTACCAACAACCATGTTATCTTGCTTCTTTAGTGTATCAAAAACCTTTGACAGCTTGCAGTCAGCTTCAAAATGGTCCTCATTTATCACAATTGTAGCACTTGTCTTTTTTCTTCTTGGGCAATTGTCTCTGTGGGTTCAAATTATTTGGGTTCATCCTTTGATAGCTTAGACTTCCTAGAAAACTTCTTCGGTCCAACGACAGCATTAACCACAGAAGGTTACTACTTCACTGATTCCTCATTGTGTCTAGTACGATCCTCAGCTTCGATTTCAATAAATTGTTTGAGATCATTCAACTCCCCCTGACTTTGCAGGTAGTTTATTAATAATAACTCTTACCAGAAAACCATCACAAATTGTGATTTTGTCAAAATTTCATGATGAGGTTTTCCAAATCAGAAACCTTAGGAAGAACTTCTTTGTCATCAACAAATTTCATATTCATGAATTTTTCCACCAGATCCTTCTGAATTGAGCTTCCAGGTTATCCCATATTTTTTTACGAGACAAACAATTAAGCAGATAATCTCTACAATAGTCTTCATCCTAAAGCCATATAACTTCATCTACATCTTCAATTGTCTCGTCAAATGTGCTCAACATAGTATAAAATATATTTAGGGATTTCATATCGAATCGAATAGTTCTATTCGAGGCATTATATTTTCAACCCCAAAAATTTTTAAGTTTAGGCATGATTTGGAATGAATTAGTCATCATTCTCTTTGTAATTTTTTTAATTCAGACAACCGAATAAAATTACACAAAAAGTTATGGAACAATTGCACCTGATGGATCACGTGGCCCTAAAACTCATGTATGCTTTGATCCACTGGCTAGAATAAAACAAAGAGGAAGAGCTTCCTCCTTTATGTAGCGTTTGGAACGATGTAATGGAAGCAGAAAAGGAATAGTGTATTGTGGGGGAATGGGACAAATCATGTTTGTTTTGTCGACATATCCTGAATGGCCCAATATAATTCCTGCAAAAAGCAATTTTTTGAATCCTTCTCACATGGGGAGGAATAGGGTGTTCCTGACCTGAATTGAATCAAATTTATTTCAATGGACCTCCTTGTCCTTCCTATGACTCCAAAAAGTACCTCTCCTCATTTCTGCCGAGAAAAAACAAAGCTCAACACCACTCATCAGGTTTGCATCTCCTCTCCTCTTTTCGTCCCTTCTCCCTTCCATAAATAATCCAAAACTTAGCAAGCTTTTTGATCTTGAAATCTATACGGTTTAATATATAGTGATATGTAGCCTAAATTTGAGGATATTGTGGTTTGGATTTTGATCTTGTTGGTTCGTTTCAAATCTGGTGAAGACCATTCAGATCTGGTGGATTTTGATGATTTTCTACGCCATAATTCTAGATCTCGTCTTATTCATCCAGAGTTGATGGTTTTCATCCAAATCTGGTGATAACCATCAATATCTAGATTTATTTATTCTATTTTCCATATAAATGTATCATGTTAAAATATAGAGTTCTTATTTTTACATCTCTTGTACCAAAATTTTTACAGGTTGGAGAATTACAATGCTGACTTGTGGTTAGGTCGTGGGATAAGCAAATAATCAGGAGCGATTCTTCATATTTGTGCCTCAACGTATTAATTTTTAATTATTAATTTTTTTTTAAAATGGATCAACGTTAATTTTTATTTTTATTTTTTTTACTTTGTTTTTGTGAATTTAAATGTGTCTATTTATGGACTTCTTTTTTTATTGCTTGCTAGTTGATTTAAAATTCGTTGCATCATATTTACATGTCTATATGGTGATCTTGCTTCTCTTGGTTAAGGTTTCAATTTATTCATTTGCAGCATGGATTTTAAATTGGTCAAAACAAAAAGGAGGAGAGTAGCTGTTTTGTGTGAGATGTTGAATATTTTGACAACAGTTAGTTGGTATGTTCAACTTGTTGGAATTCTTGTTGCAATACGTAGACTGAGGAGAGCAATGCGTCCAAGATTTACCATTGCTCACTTTGGGAGTCAAGAGTGCATGCAAAGACTCGTATATCACAGCGATCTTACATGTTAGGAACAACTTAGAATGAATAGGACATCATTTGCTAAGTTATGTGGCATGCTTCATGCCATTGGCAAACTAACGACAACGAGATATCTACAAGTAGATGAACAGGTCGTCATTTTTTGCACGTGTTGGCCCATCATGTAAAAATACGTGTAATAAAGTTTCGATTTAAAAGATCAGCATAGACTATTACTCGACACTCAATAATGTCATCAACGCTATTATGAGATTAAAAGGTCATCTATTTAAGAAACCGGAGCCTATATCAAAAGACTCCGTTGACTCAAAATGGAAGTGGTTTAAGGTAAACAACAAATTATGAGTCAATATCTAAAACAGCTTGTGTATGAACATATTTTAAGGTAAACAACTCGAAATGCTATCATTGAAGGAACTAAAGACTAGCTAATTGGCTAAAGGAATCAATGCTAGCCATTGATAAAAAAAAATGGTTGAATCCTCATCATTCAATTTTTATTAGCTAAAAAACAACAGAAATGATTTTCTTTAACTAATTAGGTAAAGGGTCTTTAACCCCTTTTTACCATATATATATATATATATAGTAATAGGAAGTGAAGGTGATCACCTTTCCTATGAAGGAGAGATGACCTAAAAATCTTACATTAACGATCATTAAACGATAATCCAACCGTTAAATAAGGTCAATTGCTCATATTTATTGATTATGTAAAATTCAGGACGGATCGACCAAACACGCGTTGATAATCAGTGTGGAGTTTTGAATAGCGATTCTAAACCGTTCATTTTTAAATTTGCTTATTTTTATGAAATAATCTAAATAAATATATGTAAATTAACTAATATTATTTTAAATATATTAAAATGATCTTAATAATAAAAAATTAAAACATAAAAAAATAGAAATCTTGGTGGCCACCGTCCGGTGGTGGGAACGGTGGCCACCGTTTGGTCATCTCTCTCTATATATATATAAAAGAAAGAAAAGAAAAAAGAAGCCTTCTGGAGTCAGATTTTCTTCCCTTCTACCGTCCTTAACTGAAGGCCTATGCAGGAGTTATTTCTGGACTGAGATAAGTATGGTCGGATGACAGCCTTTTCGTAGGATGAACTGCATTGACTTAAGAGAAAAGAGGCTTCGGGTTATTCTTATTGAAAACCTGGAAGTTCGCTTTTTATCTCTAAGCAGCTATGGTCACTAGAGCAGGAGGACAAATTTTGGGTGAGATGGGTTCATGTGCACAAATTCTTGGGCGTGGGAATTACTGATAAAGGGATGTGTAGAATCAAGCTGATTTAGCATTGTCTACCTTTATTAACGGGCTAAGTATAGCCAGAAGTCTCCTACCCTCTTCTTTATTCACCATCGCCCGCCACCACCCACCTTATCACAACTTCGCAATATCATCTAGATCACACAAAAGGATACATTAGAAAAAAGCTTAACAAGAGGCTACTCTTCCATCAATCCCAAAATATAGACAAGTTAACCTAGTTTGTTTTGAACACAGTGCCGATACTATCCTACCACAAGAGGGTAATCTTCCCTCAATCCCAAGAAATTACAATATTTGATTGAACAGATATCTAATACACACATTTTGAAAAATTACATTGTTCAACTAAACAACAAGAAAAGAAAAAATTTCTCGACCGCAATACAGTATGTGTAACTTACAACTACGATTAGCGTTGTACAACAAAATGATGAAAAAAAACAAATGTTTTTGATCATTCTGTGATGTATAATTTGACGAACTCTCTTCCGTATCAATATTGCATACTTGTGTATGGGGTACTAGATCCGGACCTGAATGCTCATCCCCAGTCAATGAAAGGAAGTGGAGGATATCCACCCTCAGGAGGCGGCCTCAACGATGCAGGCAGATCCCCCAATAGCATTCCAAAACTTCGACTGGCGACCTCACCTGCACAAAGACAAAGCAATTAAACCTATTATATTCAGTGATATTAAGAATTAGCAATGAGTTTGAGGAAATATCAGCTGGACAAACAGAACAATCATAATAAATCTAAGGAGTATTTCATGTCACATTTTCAAGTATCATAATTATTAGGTGCACTCTGCATGCGATGAAAACATATCGCACTTCTCATGATATGCAGCTCACCTTGAGAAGAGCTGGCAGTAGAAACAAGGAATTTGCAGTAAAACCCGTCACTGAGTTGGGGATAAAAGAAAATTAGGAGATTTTCACTTGATAATACACTCATAACGAAGAGCCCACAAGTTAAGCAGCTGACTCAATATGAGATAATGCTGGATTATCATTATTGAGTGTTCAAAAAGTGAAAAAAACAGACAATTTACAGACGAGACTACGCAACACCCAAAATCCTGACACTTCAATAGGAGTTCTTATCAATCAAGCAATGAATCCAGAAATAGTCAACAATTGAAGATTGATCATTAAGGCAACTTACCACACACAAGACCTCATTGTCACCAGGGATTCACAACGTCAATCAGGAGACCAGTTATGTAGACTATTCCTTAATTCTGGTCGAAATTAATTGATTTAGTATGAGATCTGGCACGACAACAGCCTCAGTTATAGATAGAAACAAAAACCACAAATTGCTTGAGTTATTCTTGTACTACTCATTCATGCTCAACACTCCAAGCCAATATCCATGCTTGATATATTCCATGTTTGGATTCCTTTATGCCGCAGCTAAGTGCTTTGTAATATGTAGGGTTTATCATGATCTACCACAATCACGCTATACCCTGAGATGGAATAAAGGCTAGGATGTTACTGAGTTCATGGCTCACCATGTTCTATTTCATTTCAGGTTCTAGGAAAGTAGGCGATGAGATGATTCAGGACGAGTTAGATTATTTCATGTTGAATAGACGAACTTTAATTATTCTTTAGGATACATATTAAATTTGGTAACTCAAGGACGTTAATCTTGACTTTTGGGATTTGTGTTAGTTGACCAATATTGCAATTATTTCTATAACCTAAACCAAATTGGTAATGTATTATCCTTGCTAGGGATCCTCGTCCTTGGCGGCTGTAACATCACAGGTAAGTTTAGATGTTATTCATATTTGGTTTAGGTTCACTGTGACCACGACCATCACAATCTAAATTGGAAAAACTATGCTTAGCCCTTCTTGTCAATGCATACTAGCTTGGCCTTCTTGCCCTTAAATAATTCTCGATCCACACTAATTCTTTAGGTGGAGCTTCGTCACGCTACATACTGACGCAGGTGACAACCAAGACCCACTCCCAGTCGATGCATACTAGCTTGGCATTCTCGTCCTTGAATTATTCTTGATATACAGTAATTCTTTAGGTTGTGCTTTGTCCCACTATCATACTGACACAGCTGAATGAAAACCATCAGTCAGGGAAGAAAACTGAATATGGTGGACAAAATTGGCCGCAGCAAAGTCATGATATCAATAACACTCCATCTATTATGCCATAGGTCTCAACCTTGAGTCCCTGTTGCCTCTATCTAATGCAATAGTGGATGTCAAATTTCTTAACTGCCTGTCCTTCATCTCAAACAAGGAATACGAACAAAGAATTGGTAATCCAGAATTTTTTGCATGGCAAGAAAAGAAGCCAAGCTAACCATCAAAAAGATGAAACTACACAGATTGATGAACATATACAGCATACACTCAGCCACCACCACAACCAATCCTAAATCCCAAAACCAATTAGCATTTGAGGAGCATGCCACATATGACAATGCAGAAGGGAATAGCAATAGACGCTGCAAACCAGATTAAAACTTACAGGGTGGTCCTTGAGAATCTACTGGCCGTGTAGCTTGCTTGGGATGAAGATACTTACAAGAATCTCCGTATGGACAAAGCCCCTGTAGGTAGCAACACAAAACATGAAACAAAGCATAGCCATGCTTAAACTGCACATGACTCAAGATATTTACAAAGCATGAACCTTTTGTTCTACCTTCAATAATAACGACAATCCCAAAAGTACAAAACAAAATGGTCTTCGAATGAAATGAAAGTCACACATCTTTGCTTATCTTAAGCGTTACAATATTATGTATATATAAAGATTGTACTAGATATTACCTTAAGTTAAAATATCATTGTTTCTTATTTTAGAGTTCCTCATTAACTTATTTCCTATTGTAATCTTTCGTTATCTTATATTTAACTACTCTATAAATATAAAATATGTTTTCATCAATAATATATAATAGAAGTCTCTCTTCTATTTTTATTCCATAAGATTATACTTTCATAATTCTTCCCTCTATCCTATTATGAAACTATACTTGATCATGGAAACTGATACTCATGATTAAGATCTAAGACAAGCACGTCTTCTATCCGAATTTTCTGACGCGCATATGGTTAAGCTCTAAGCTGGCCCAGAGAAATTGTTTTATTAGATCAACGTAAAGCTAAAAACTCCAGAAAATTTTTCAACCATTGGGATTGCTAGAGAACAAGACCCACCCTAAAGACTTGGATTTTACAGGAAGGGAATGAACCGATCATCTTTAGAACAGTTCATAAATAGTAGTAAGACCTAGCATATAGTAAAGTTAAAATCATTAAGAAACTTACCAACATTGATATTATGGAAGCATGCTGCATACAAGAAACAAGGAAGAAACCATATCTAAAGGGTTGCACTCACAATTCACAACAGCATTTAGAAAGAGTTCGTCACATAATGAGCCTCTCCTGATAGATGAGTCTCATCAATCCTTTTCATAAGAAATTCTTTTGTAAAACTTCAACTTGGGTGTATCGATAAAAAGAAAAGAAAAACCCAAAAGCTATTGCTATGGAGAGAGCCAACCTTAATCTTAAGGAAGAGCATCAACAAGTCGGAAGGAGCTAGTGCTGCCTGATATAGGACTTAAGTCCTGCACTACCTGATATAGGACCCAAGTCCTGCACCACCTGTTGCGACATCGAAGCCATTTGTCCACCTAGTTTCGCTACATAGCCAAACTTGGCTACTAGTTTTAATACTTGACTTAATCAGTAACACTTGCCAGACCTCTACTCTGCTTATGTCACTCTAAGTTGATTTTATGTGAACACTAATTTTTATTTATTTAATTTTTTTAGAAAAAAATTTGAGATCATTTTGAGCATTTTAAGGGTTTAGTCTCAAAAAGATATATTCGCAACAACCACTTTAGAATTTACTAAACCATTTAATCAGCTTTGTCTAAACCGGGGGTAAAACTGCATAAATCTCAACTTCCCCATACCATGTCCATGCGCACCTGGTTCATTGTCGTTACTTTTGTAGGCCGTCTCAAACTGGTGAAGAGTAAAAGGTGTCAGACCATTACATATTTGAAAACAATTTATAAACCGTATTCCTTTACTGAAACTGGAGATATTTGCTTATTTCTCTGGCTTAATTGTTACCAGATTGCAATATTGCATGCTAATTTTGCTATTTATTATTTGTAATACTTCAAACCTCTTTTATTCCGCCAGTGCACTATCAATTGTTAATCCTTACAAACTGGTTTCTCAAGTTTAAACTTTTTTTTTTGGATAAAAGTTTGATCACATTTATTCCTCTACTTTGTTTTTCCTTGTATTAAGCACTGGCGCCTTTTGACTTAGTGATACCACCTGGTATCACTTCATTTAACTGTTCACTTTTCACTCACTCAGATGAATATGTTCCTTATAGCTATTATGATATCTTATCATTTTGTTTAAAATCTTCTGAATTAGAGAAACATGTACAAGGTAACTTCATTTAACTGCTCACTAATTAGTCTTAAGAATTATGACAACACCATCTCTTGCTCATCACGTTGGCTAGGAATTTGCCACAGAAATTGAGGTTGATATCAGATTGGCAATCCGTACTCTATTTATAATACACGAATTTGACCAATGAATCAGATACTTCTATAGAATGCCTTGGTCAAAAGTTCAATTACCAACAAAAAAAACCTATTGATTCGCAAGATAAAGCAGAATGGGTCTTCCACTCCCAATCCCGCTCTAAATGAAGACCTTTGGCACTGGGTAGATAGATAGTTGCATTTTGCTATTATCACACGCCCTTTCCACACCAAACACACACAATAAGCACTTTCAATAGTACGAAACACAGTTTTGCATAGAATCCGTGCATTTAGGCTTGCAAATATATTATCCTACATCCTAGCCAGTGTGCACAAGTCAATTATCAACATTTGATAAACCAAAAAATGTGATACCCCCATATACAAGAATGATAAACATGAGGGTTTTTTCCAAAAAAAAAAAAAAAAACGCTCAGATCTTCCATATTTCCCCAAACACACCTGAAAACTTCATATTTCTAAAAAACACAACACTAAATGCATCATAATTCCAAAAAGAGGTTGGTGAATTTATGGCTACACCCTTAGAAAATCAAACCTTGAGATTAAAAGCTCATTTTCCCATTAATTGAAAAAAGAGAAATCAACTTTGATCTCAACCCTTCATCTCCAAATCTAAGGGTCTAGCCACAAATTCATTTTTCCCTTCCAAAAAAGCAGTTGTCGTCCATTTTCCCATCTCTAACGGAATATTGCACATAATTAAAAGGAATAATCGATTTTTCTGTTAGACTTAACCAGAAAAATGAACGGCAACCACTTTTCCTGGAATTATGATACATATTGGGTTGTGTTTTTGGAAACATAGAAGTTTTGAGGCGTGTTAAGAGAAATATTGAAGATTTGGAGTTGTGATTTAGGCAATATCCCTAAACATAATTAACACAGACATTTTCCTACCGTTTTGACAAAGCGGTTGCAGACTCCTCGATTAAACCCCTCAGGCGGAGGCGGATCCACACCTACAATTTCATATCGGTTAAACCACCACAGAAATCAAGCCAGCACCAAAAGCAGCCAATCGTGCCCAAAACAAACCAAGCAGATGACGCGGGTTTGGAGTAGAATTGAGTTAACATTACCATGTTTGATGGAATTGTACCAGAGAGCACGGGCCCGCTGGTGTTGAATTCCCTGGAGATGTCGCTTCCGCGCCGCGGGTGTGTCTTGGAACTCTTTCTCGCAATAATCGCAGTAGTACTTGCCAAGCGTCATCGTTTGTGCTGAGAGATTTTGAATCAGTTTGGGTCGAGGGCGACCGCCTCTTCCGTCGCTCGCTTCTTCGAATGATGGGTTACTCTGCGTTTTGTATTTTAAATTAATAAAACCTTTTAAATTGATTTCGATAATAATGAAATTAGGGAGCCGATCTAAATCAGCGGCTGTGTAAACTTAAATAGTTAATAAATAGGAGTAGTCTGTTAGAAAAATGGACGATTCGATTACAACCAGAGTCATTTTCATCCGCGAAAAAGAACAATTGAAGTCATTGAACTTTATAACGGATTACAGACAAGATGAAATTATCAAATTAATCCTCTATGATCATTTATACCGGATGGACTCTTTTTTTTTTTAAGCCAAATGGGGTGTCTGTTAATTCTGTTATATGGTCATCCTTAGCAAAATATAGTGGGTGAACCAGTTCAGGAATAAACCTTCCGCTATATTTTATAGCGGAAACACTTACAAAACGAAAAATTGTTAACCTGTATTATACTCAATCTTCCGAAATACATTCCTGGACTGAACAAAAAAAAAAAAAAAAAAAAAAAAAAACGATGCAAATAGCATTTCAACCAAAAACAGCAAACATCCATTACAGAATCATCTTACATTTGCATTTGATTATTGTCCTTATTGTCGAGGCATCTCTCGAGTCTTACAAGTCAACAACTCATAGGCAATCCTATATCTATAATTGTCGGCATCCTCGATGGTCCATGTTGAATTCGCCATTTTGATCCCTTGTATGATGTAATCCATATACTTTAGCACATACATCCCGTAATCATTGTGGTTAGTCTACTTGGGCCGTTTCTTGATGACAAACAACTTGGGAGCTTGTGTTTTTTTGAACTTGTCCGGATGCAATGATCGAACAAGATGTGCAAAGTACTGCGTCTGCATAACACAAAACGAGCCAAATTAGTGAAGAAAAGATAAAACCAATGAAAGAAGATCGTTCCATGTAGAAACTCACCATATATTTGGCCTGTACGCTATACATCTTCGCTATCGTGATGTAATCGGTATCCTCATACATAGGATCGAGAAGATACACAGTCCATTTACCCAGATTAAACATGTACAAGATGAAGTATGAGTTGATGCACATCGGAATCATCACAAGCGAAGCACTATTGATAGAAATTTGACCTTCGCTTCTCATATATGTGAAATGACCGGATCAAATGGTGTTTATATCTTTAGAGACCTCGAGGAGTGGCATGGGTTTTTTCTGTGCTTTCTGCACAAACCAATCGCTTAAATCCCTTAAATCCCTTAAACACATTGCGCAAAAAGACAATTCACAACATAAACCCTTTTTCTTTGGAAAAAAGGCCTCGAAACCATCAGCCTAGCATAAGCGTCAATCACCTCATCAAATAACCACCGATCAGGGGCAAGTGATTTCAATGCACGCTGCATCAAATCATAAAGTCCCTTGCTCTGCTCCAAAGTAAGTAGAAAAACAGAATCAGTAGATGATGGAGTATAGAATATGTCTTGCATTATCGTTGTCAGTTTTACAGGAGCAATCTTTTTTATTGGATGGCCCTTAGGGCCACGATATGCCGGCACCAAGTCAACAACTGTAGGAGCAGTGGGAGCAGGGCCTGGAGAAACTGTCGGGAGCTCGCTTAGGGATGCTGCCGAGGCTAGGGACTCGGTAACCATCGAAAGTAGGGAACCCTCGGGGAATGACATAGGCGGTTGGAGAATCAGATACTCAACCTTGTATGACCGATCTGTAGTAGCCGTGGGATTGGTCCAGAGAATAAACTCATCGCTCCCCAAGGGATGACTGTGAGATGGCTCCTGTGGCACCGTGACAGATGTGAGCTGGCTCTGAGTAGGAAAACTCTTCGTATGGGGGATGCTCTGGCCAACATTGTCATGTCCTGTATCCTTTCTCTTCCTCCCAAGAATTGAGGCCATAAAAGCCTCGTACTGCGCATCCATCGGTGGAAATAGAGCCGCAATATGGCCAGGAAGGACGACCTCTACATCCCTAATACTGTCGACGAAGTGTCGATGGCTCGTAACATGAAATTAGATTAAAATTATTTTTTTTAAGTCGAACGACAATTAAAAATGTGCTAATGAATTTATTTAAAGAAAAAAAAAATTATAAAACTATACTTACGATGGAAAGAGCCCAATACTGATCAAATAAGGAATGAGGCTTGTATACTGGACCGGGGGTTGGGGTTTGGAGGATGAATATGCAATTGAGTGATTCGTCTATACCATGAAAAATAATCCTCGATGGATAAGACCTCCGCAGCAGATGTAACAACAGCATCTAATGACGCCTGCCAAGAGTCCCAAAGAATCAAGTGGTCGGGTCGTAGTTCCTCCGCATCCACTTGCCTAAATTTATCTCTCGGATCCGTATAGAGTAGCTGCCTCAAGGCCCTCATATCCACAGGAGGGCTAGGAATGCTTTGAAAGCATCCAAAGAATTGCTGCATGACTCTATCCGGCATCTGATACTCCACGATTGGCCCATGTATAAACGGAGTAAAAGTCATTCCAGCTATGACATTGACAACCATGAAGATTCCATTTTACGAGGTAGTCACATCTGCATCTTTTGTGGTTCCCAATGCTTGCTTCCGTGGAAAAGATTACCGGATGGAATTAAAGGCTCATTTTTTAGACGAAGCTGGTTAAGGGGTTAGGTTTTGATAGGGTTTTAGGGTTTCTTAAGGGATAGGGTTTGGTAATGGTCAGGGTTTATTTTTATCCAAAAAAATCAAAAAAGAAAAAAAGAAGAAGACAAATCCATTATACAACTACAATCATCCAACATTACAACGATGTCCAACATTACAACGATACAATCATCTACAACCATTATTCATAAGACAGTACAATCACTTATCTTCTTCGGGTACTTTGGAGGATCTTTATGCCATAACTTT
Source organism: Drosera spatulata (assembly GCA_035668315.1). Classification (NCBI taxonomy): domain Eukaryota; kingdom Viridiplantae; phylum Streptophyta; class Magnoliopsida; order Caryophyllales; family Droseraceae; genus Drosera; species Drosera spatulata. The sequence continues at coordinate 10,083 of JAOVYX010008654.1, read as the reverse complement.
ATCATGGTTTCTCCTATCATGATCTGTGTAACATTTACACAGGGAACACTTTCTAAGTTCCTTGGCACCGTGCATTTGTTCAATCCCACGTTTGATACGTGTTTTCTTCTTGTGACCTTTCGATTGAGATACAATTGGATTCAAGATCACATCATCCATATCTATTGCATTGTCCGACTCTTGGTACATCGTATGCCCTTGGTCTTCTAGAGACACTCCATGTGTTTTGTCGGGATCAGGGGCGAACTTTGAAATACTAATCTTTTTCCTTTCTACTAATTCTAAAGCATAGTTGTAACCCTGTTTCGAACAAGATGCCTGCATTGCCAAACCCTGGAACGATCGACATAGATGGTTATACCTCATCGTTTGTGATGAAGAGTTATCCACCTCATCTTATGACACATAGATACTCTGACCATCGATCCTGTTTGCATCTTTTCTCCAACGGTCGAGAATGAGGTATTCAGGAATCTCAGTCTTGTAATTGATATCAAGAAACCGTAATAGATGCCGTCAAATCATACCTGAATGATCGAACATCAAACAAGTACAGGCGATGACGTCAACCTTCGTGTGATGATTCAATCTATACGTCCTTCGTTGTACTTGAGGATCAAAGGCGTTGATTATCTTATATAAGTCGACATCTTCAAATGTTGACTCCTTCAGCAACACATACTGATTTGCCTTTTGAAGCTCGATCTGAAATCTACGAAAGATCTCCTTGGTGTACACCCTTGCAACGTGAACTTCTAAAGGGAATGCAGAATCATAGTATGACACTTGTAGTTCGTTTCATAATCTGCCTTCCTTTCTCGAGAATACTGTTTCTCCAATGCTTCTTGAGATCTCACAATAAAATCCTTCATAGTCGTCGAGCTGTTAACATATTGATCGAAGAAATGATTCATACCTTCGCTCCTCGAAGTGGTGCTCATCCCGGCAGCAAAAAAATGTTTTGAATATGTCGGAATTCATTTTTCCTTCACCATGTACAGAGAATGTAACCATTCATTGTCTGTCAACCCATAGTCAATCAACTACTGTCGCCAACGTGCTTCGAACTCCTCAATTTTTAGTGATTTCAGCACACAAATCTGAAAATCTTGTTTAAACATGTCCGGATGACTCGAATAAACTTGATATAGCTTCTCTGGATATTTCAAACTGATGTGCCAAGAGCACAATGCATGGTGAGTGTGTGGGAAAACCCGACCAATCGCATTGCCCATCGTCCTATCTTGATCCGTGATGATTGTCTTGGGATCTTTGTTCTTTATTGCTTCCAACCAAGTATTGAACACCCATTCGAAGGTTTCTTTGGTTTCATCTCTCAACGGTGCAAAACCAAACAAGATCGAATGATAATGATGATTCACTCCCGTAAACGATGCGAAAGGCATAGAGTACTTGTTCATTCGATATGTGTTATCAAACTAGCTGCATCTCCGAAACATTCGTAAGCCATTCGAGATCTGGAGTTAACCCAAACAATTGTGTCGATTCTGTTCTCCGAGTCGGTCTTATAACAATAGAAAAAGTTGCCCATTCCCTCACTGTTGAGCTTCTTCAAAGAGTTTACTGCAGACTGTTCATCCCTGATGCTATGATCTCGAACATTTCTCAAATCACGAAAATCTTTACGGACATCTCTCTTAGAAAACCTGACATTTGTGATGGCTCCGGCCTGCGCTGAAAGCACATTCATCATTCTTCTCGCCCGGATTCCTGATTCGTCCATAAGAGAAATCAAAGATCTCGCAACTGGAGTAATGTTTTCTCTTGTGGACATAAGATTCACTTTGCTAGGAGAAACCAGAGGATGATTATGATTGCCTTCATACCTTATAACAATCCCAATGTCTTCCGTCGGACGATGGGCGACGAACATTCTCGCTTTGCAACCCGTACTTTTTACACGATCTCGTATTCTGATTTTTTTTTCTTCACCTCTAACTCATTGCTTTCGATTGATTTCCCCGCCAATCGACAAGTGAACATCCGAGAACATAAATCTTCTGAACGTGTGTGTTTCCTACTGGTTTTGATCTTCACCTGGAATCCCGTGCTTTTTGCAAAGCTTTGTAACATGTCTCTGTTTCTTGCAATGTGTTGAACGTTTTATCTTCAAAGGACTCTGAATTCTCGATTTCATGACTTTGGATTGGTTTATTGAAAGCCAAGACTTCTTCATCTTCAAATTTCTAATCAAAATGTGACTCCATAAGCAATTTTTGTGAAGTGAAAACACACTGAAAACACTATGAACTGACCATATGAAAAATGAAGAGCTAATATTTCATTTTTTGCATTTTTTAGTGACACGTTGACACATGGACAAATGTAATTGGTTGACCATCACTTTCAGATCTGCAACATATGAAAGACCGATACGTGTGAAGTCCTGATTAGTTAAAGCCTGACAGATGCTGACAAAATTATTGGAATTTGAACCGTCCATCTCACAGATGAACGGTGCGATATTGTTGGCTGGATAATCCTTCCTAGCCAACGCATGCTATGGATCATCACCCATGAAATTAAGAGAAAAATTGATGGGAAATATTATATTCCCTCCATCCCATAAAAAATATAACGTTGTATTATCACTGTACTATTCAACATGTATCTTGAGAAGTTTCGTTATTCGTCTTAACGATATAAGAAAATTACTTCACTGGCTCAGGTTTGAAATACATATCTTAAATTATAATTACTGTTTCACGATAATTTTGCATAAAACGATATTTGATCGTCCTGCGGACGATTCGTAACTCGAATAACTTTATCACTGACCTAAGTCAACACTGTGCTTTTTATGGGATGGAGGGAGTAGTAGATAAGATAGATTTGATTGTTTTTCTTAATGAAAAAATTATAAAAAAAAAATTTCATTTCCATCCCCATAAAAGAAGAATTCTAGATTCCATGTTGAATTCAATCGTGTGGATATACTAAACCTTCTTTCTAAATTCTTTTCATGGGTTCTATTAACTTCTTCGATTCCCACTTTACTTGATTGACTTTCTATTCTGGAGACAATAATGGAGAAAAAATCTATCCAATTTGAGGGATTTTCTATTCAAAATTCATATTCAATATTACATAGTGTTAGCACTGATGTGCAATGCTCTACTTGTATAGAGATTGATGAATACAACTCTAAATTAGGATATTCATAGTTGTCCACTTAAGTCTAGAACTAGGATGATCAATGTAGTGTACAATGCATGTAGCAATGCCGCAGGGGATCACAGACGACAAGGCAGTATAGATCACCAGATGCAATTGACATCAGATTTTCAGGATAACCTACATGGAATGGGTATGGGCAGGAAATGAACTAAGAATCTGTTAGAAAGAGGACCATGTACTCCGGGATTCAAAATGGGTCATAGAATGTAGTAAACTGAGTACAATAGAGCTGGCTTGTAGCGAAGGCAGGAGGACAACAGACTGGGAATGCAGTAAGGCTGGTTTGTGATTGGATAAGGATTAGAGTAACGGTTAAATCGAATATTCAAGGTTTGAAATTTGTACAAAGTTGAAGACTGTGTGAGAGGATCCCTGTCAATATCACTAGAAGATTTGCAAAGGATAAAGAGACAGTTATCAACATCAGGATAATACAGTCACGAGTTTTGATTTTCTGAACTCTATAAAAGGAGATCCAATCCAGATAGAGAAGGCTGACGATTGTGAGGAAGTGATAGCAAGCGGAAAAATCATTCAACATAAATGGGCAATCATTCTTGTGTGCTGAATTGAAGATTTGAGATAAAGGGTTCACTAGTCTACGTCAAGAATGATCTACTCAAGAAGTTAGTTTCTTGTCTTAGCAAGTTCTGTGTAACTTGTGAGAGTTTCTTTGTAAGCAAAAAAGGAACAAATAGTGAACTACCTCTTGTCTTGAGTACAATGGTCAACAAGGGAAGACTGCACTAAGTCTTCGTTGGTCATTTAACAGTGACTGTCTAAACCAGTATAAAATCTCTATGCCCTTTACTGCTTTATTTCTTATTTAGAACTGTTCTAGATAAGTGTTTGGGATGAATATGGACAGCAAATATGCCACAAATCTGTAGGATTTAGGACAGAAGTCTCAGGATCAAGGCCATATCATAGAATACAGCAGACTGGGTGCAATAGAGCTGGCTTGCAACCAACACAGAAGTGTTGTAGACTGGGATGCAGCAGGGCTGATTCATGAATAGACGAGGATTTGGGAAATGGCCATATCGAAGATTTGAGATTTGAAAATGTATACAATGTTGAAGGTTGATGTGAGGAGAACCTATCAACTTCACTGAGGATAGTACAGAGGACAAATAGACAACTGTTAACATCATATAGTATAGTCATTGGTTTTAATACTTTGAGCCCTACAAAAAGGGATTCCTTCTGGGTAGAGATGGCTGACGACGATTGTGAGAATTCTCTGACAAGAAAAAATCTCTCAATAATATTTGCGCAATTGTTCTCATGGGCTGCATCGAAGATTTGAAAGAAAGAGTTCACTAGTCTGCTTCAAGAACATAATCTGCAGCAGAGTCCAGAAGTGACCTGTGCAAAGATCTAGGTTTTTAGCCTTAGCAAGTTTTATAATCTTGTAAGGGGTCTCTTGTAATTCACAAACAAAGAGATAATGAACTTTTCTCTTGGCTTGACTGAGTAGTCACCAAGGAAAGACTGAACTAAGCTTTTGTTGATCAATTGAAAATGACAGTCTGAACTAGTATAAATCATATTGTCCTCTACTGCTTTAAATTCGTTAACTTAGAATTATTAGAAAAATATTTGGACACAAGGAGATTAGTCCAAAGGACTTGAATCTTGACTACAGACTAGTTCCACAAGTGTGCCGTAGAACAGGTGCATACTATCCAAGATAAGGTTGCATACTGTTAACTAAGGAATTTTTTTAAAGTAGCCTATTCAACCCCCCCCCCCCTCACTCTAGGCTACATTGTGACACTCTGAGATTTACACTTAGTTCAGTCTTTCCTTGATGACCAGTGTAGTCAAAACCAAGAGATAATTTACTATCTAATTTTTTTTGGCTTACGGTGAACCTCTTAAAAGCTTCTTGCTTTGTTGTTCTTGTCCCTAAGTAGTTGAGGGTTGTTGGCCTGTTGCAAACTATCCCGGATACTCTACTGCAATGGGTGAAATGCTTGTTGCTATAGAATCTTCAACCCTTAGATTCACTTCTCCCCCTGACGAGACTTTTGTCTAAATTCGTGGAAGATCAGATATTATAGTCTCCCCTTCTTCTGAGGTTTCGAGGATGTGTTTCCTCTTAATTTCTCTAGGTGCCATAGGAACTAGTTTCCTAGTTGGCACTTTCTTCTTTGTTGCAAGTGCAGCCTTTGGTGTCTTTCCTTTAGGGGGAGCTTTGATCTTTTCGATGGCCTTCTTGAGGGGCATAATAGATGCCATCGAAGCTATAGGTTTTGCCTTTTTGACAAAACCGTTTGGCTACTTGCCAATCTTGGTGATATCAATCTTCTTTGGTGCAACCCACGATTTTCCTTTTTTGTCAGAAAATTTCAGCTTGTGCTCAGAAATATGCAAAGAATCCTTCTATAGAGGGGTTTCTTTTCCATGACTGCCTCTGCTAGGTGGTACATGAGCAACTCGGTCCAATTGAGCTTTGATTTCATGATGATGGCACACATCACGTCTTGTTGATCAGTCGTGACATGATCTTTTGCCTTTTCCCTTGACATAATCGCTTTCTTGACCACATCTGCAAGTAATTTGTGTTGCATTGATAGCTTTCTATTCATAGTTCTGATGGATTCATTCTTGTTTTTCTCAGCCAGCATAGGTAGTCTGTCTTGGTTCAAAACTTCATCTTTGATGTTGGGACTACATTCATTGGGAACCTTAGTAGGGACACAAAGTCCTTGGCAATGATTGTTATTTCCCGTCCATCTTCTACAGTATAGGTAATCTTGTCCAAGTTATCAACAACATTTTACTTTAGGATGAAGTCCTTGACTTCTTTCTCATAAATCCTGCTCATAGTCTTGTAGTGATACTTCAGACCTGCTTCTTGAATGAGTTCTCCAACTTCTTAAATCTCATCAGATTTGCTCCTCAGGGTCTCAAAATCAATAACTTGCCTAGTCTGCATTTCAAACTTCTTCCATGTTGTCTTTGGTGATTTTGTGGATTTTTGTAGTGTTGTTTGTTATGGTTGCTCAGAGGAGGTGGAAGAGGTTCTCCATTTATTAGCCATTGCTCTTTGAGAAGGAAAGCTTGATAGAAAGATTAAGAGAAAAAAAGTACAAAATGGAGTTTATGATTTTGAGTCGGTGAATACAGTAGAGCAATGTGAGTGCAGTAGAGCACTTAATGAGGGAGTTTAGAGAGAGAGAGAGAGAGAGTAGTGTGAAGAGTATTGAGGCTTTAAAATAGTTTGGTATTTATAAGAAAATATTTGTGACCGTTTGGAATGAAAAATAATAGCCGTTACTCGTCATTTTCGTAAAATAATCATTTTTTTTTACTATTGTGCAATTTCAGACACTGAAATTGTTGTGATTTCTAGAACTTGTCATAAAGCGTAATGCAGTAGAGCATTTAAATGTTAGTCTGCACGTGACTATGCAGTAGAGTGTAGTAGAGTATTTTTGTTGTACTCATTTAAATCTATCATTCCCAACTGTCCTTTGAAAAGTGTAAACTTGTTTTTGACAAGAGGGTTAAAGGTATCTATAATTCGTTCTTTTTTTTTTTTTTGGAATAAATTCTAATTTAGTATGACCTTTTTGTACATGATCCCTGATAATTTGATATCTGACATCAATAACAATTACATATGTGCTGCCACAAAAGAGAGGAATTTTTGAAAAGGAGAATCCATAGTCAAGAAGTTAAGACTTTATCCATAAGATCTGTGCTCCACAACTCTCCGCTGTAACGTATTCTACTTCTGCAGTAGAGGTGGACACAGTATTCTGTTTCTTGCTAAATCATGATACAAGTCTTGAATATCTAAGAAATTGACATGATCCACTTGTGTTTTTTTTTTTTTGTTTTTTGTTTTTGTCTACCCTATATCTTGCCAAATCAGCATCTTAATAGCCTATTAGGTCAGATTCTGCTTCCTTAGGTGTTGTTTGGTATCACTTCTATTTCTTATTTTCTGTTTTATTTTAGTAGCTGATGAAACAAAATGTTTGTTTCTAATTCCTGCTTCTTAAACAGAAGAAACAAAACTAGAAAATGATAACAAGGAAAAATGGTTTTTAATTTCTTAAATTCGTGTTTCGTCATAGTACAATATTCAAGATTCTCTTTACAAATAATCCCTCTATATAGGTTTTGATTGATAAAGTTCCCATTTTCATCTTTTTTAATCTTTTATCGTAGAGCTCATTGGAGTTTTCATGTGACTTGCATTGTCTAGGCCAAACTTCTACTGTATTCGTCAGGTACTTGGCTTGATTTATGAAGATTTCATTGTCCATCTGTTGAACTTGAAGTCCTATGAAATGCTTCAGCTCTCCTATTATGCTTATATGAAACTTGGATTTCATCAATGCAGCAAATCTCTCACATAGTTTATTGTTAGTACATCCAAAAATGATATTGCCAACATAAATTTATACTAATAGTCTGTGATCTTTGTGCCTTTTCAGAAATATAGTATCTAAATTGTCCATTTGAAATTCATTCCCATAAAAAAAAGTTGTTAGAGTTTCATACCATGCTCTTGGATCCTGTTTGAGACCATATAGTGCTTTACCTAACATGTAAACATACACAGGGTGCTCATAGTCTTCAAATCCAGGTGGTTGATCAACATATACATCTTCTTGAAGCTTGCCATTCAGGAATGCACTCATCATATCCGTTTGAAATATTTTAAAATCTTGATGAGTAGCATAGGCTAAAAATATTCTGATTGCTTCAAGTCTTTCTACTGGGGCAAATATTATATCAAAGTCTATTCCTTTCTCTTAAGAGTATCCTTTGACAATCAATCTGACTTTGTTTTTTCATGATTACTCCATTTTCATTAGTCATGTTTATGAATATCCACTTGCAGCCTACCACTTGATAATCTTCTGGCCTTGAACCTAGATACCATACTTTGTTCCTTTCAGACTCATTTAGCTCTTCTTGCATTGCATCAATCTAATTTCAGTCCTCCAAGGCTTACTTAATTGCTTTCGGTTCCATTTCTGATATGCAGATGGGCACTCCTTTGCTGTGGCTCTTCTAGTCTGCATTAGTGCATCCTTGTCACCAATGATTATATCTTGTGTATGAGCATTTATCCATCTTCCTTTGATTTATCCTTGAGCATCTGAAATTGATGTCTCTTGAAGCTCTTCTTGGAGTAGGCATGTTCTCTGTTGCATCCTTTTCTTCTTCTTTCTCAGAAGAAGATGGTTCATCCTATACAATATCTTTTGGTTGATCATTTTCGACCTTTTCTTTATCTATATGGATATATTCTTCATCAAAAGCATCAGCAACACGAGAAAAACTAGATATTCATCAAAGGAGACATGGATTGATTCTTCTATTAAGCCTATGCTTTAGTATACACTTTGAAAGCTTTGTTTATAGTAGATTCTTTCATTAGATTTTAGGTCAAAATTTTTTAAATATTGTTTGTCATTGTTATGGACATAATATTTGCAACAAAATCTATGAAAGTATTTGATGTAACGTGTTTTTCCTTTTCATAACTCAGAAGGAGTTTCCTTGTGGTCTTAAAGGATAAGGCAACTATTGAGCACATAATGTAAAACATATTTTTTAGCACATGTTTATGTCTATTTTTATGTCTTTTTAGGTTAGTTTTATTTTGTTTTGTATTTTTGTTGTGATTCTGTTTTTTTCTTGTTTTTATTTTCAGGAATGACGTAATTTGGCGAACGATGATTGGTTGAATTAAAGATGAAATGTAGCGGACGTGATTTTATGCGATATAAGCATGATTTATGCTTAATTTTGGTGCACAAAGTGATATGGAGCTATCCTTAAGCTGATACAAGGATGTGAAGACGTGGGATCAGATTTTAAGTTTTGAAAAAGGTCATTTTTTTTTGCCGAAGTGACCGTGAAAATATTCATGGGCGTGCAATCTGCTCGACAAAAACACACTTTTTGTTCTAGATTTGTGGTGTTTAAGCTTTGACCATTATTTGATATATGTAACTCTTTGTAACCTCATCAGAGGGGGTCTATTATAAGTTTTATGAGTGAAAACATTATTTTTAGGTTCAGCCACATTTCCATTGTTTAGATCCAGATTAGATTCGTTTGTTGTACGTTCTTCGTTTGTTGTTCAATGCTCATCCTCTCATTTTTCACATATGTTGCGATATTCATAGAGCCAACTTGGTTCACATTTTTTGGTGTTTGATTATCAATTTCTTTTATTTCATCATGATCATTGTTGTTGATTTCATTCTTTTGTTAATTATGTTTTCGATTATGTTTCGTGAGTAGATCCTATATTTAGGACATGTGAATGAAGCCATGGAAATGAATATTAGATGAGTAATGTTCTTCACGTATGATTAATGATTTAGTGATGGATACGGCATTGAATTAATTATTGCAATCATGATTTTATGTAGCTTGAGCACCTATTTAATTCATCTTTTAGATTATACAATTAATCATAACTCATTATGATTGGTATATAGCAAATCTAATTTAGATTATTGTATTGAATCCATTTGATGCATGATCTAAATTGGTATGTCTTATTCATTTTTATATTGAAATTCATTTGATATAGTATGAGGTGTGACTAATTCTTATTCCATGTGAATAAATTAGGTTACTACAGCTTAATACTCTTGTTGAATCAATTTTGATCATATATGTGTTATTATGTTATAATAACCACAACCTCATGTTAAATTAAAATCATAGTTAAGTCGATGATGCGAAGCCGGTCAACGTTGTAAATATGACTGCTTCCACGTTCGTCGTAAAACATGCAAATTTGTTTTTACCCCGCTAAAGATATTAATGTAGATAAGGAAGCAGGGGTCGATCCCACAGGGAATGGCGAATGTCGAACTAAACAAACTTAAAATAGTTACT